>CAUDMG010002027.1:1512500-1785000 GCA_958450375.1 Homarus gammarus
TAAGTAACTCTACATGAGTCATCAACTACAACACTATGAAGATGTGTATTGTCTTGTCTTGGTTCTATAACACTTAAGGTTTAAAATGTTATTAATAGCAACATACAACTCTACCTAATGAGCCTCTCTGTCTCTCTCTCTCTCTCTCTCTCTCTCTTAGACGGGACTTCGTTATAAGGGACGGTCCTCTTTATCGAAGTGCTCCTCTCACTTCTCGGCCCGCCAAAAATGGTCGCCTTGTGGTGGCCAGGACTTGTGCTTAATCATGGGATAATTTGAGAAATACTTCTGCCAGCTGGGGTAGGGGGTCCTTGTGGTCAAGTTACGGTGTGTGTGTGTGTGTGTGTGTGTGTGTGTGTGTGTGTGTGTGTGTGTGTGTGTGTGTGTGTCCCCGTCATCACCACCGCAATCACCATCATAACTCGTCAATATTGTTACTGTATTATTATTATTATTATTATTATTATTATTATTATTATTATTATTATTATCGCCAATATATTTATTTCTATTGCTATCATATTATCACCATCAGCAGGAGCAGTGCACCACCACGGCTGAGGTAGTCCCCCGGGGCCAGGGCAAGATGGTGGTGGTGATACTAACCAGGGACCGAATTCCCAGAGGTTTATACGTTTATTTCCCCCCTTAACTGTGGACCTAAGAACCCCCCCTAACTGGCTCACTTCAGCAACCACAAGAAGAATACAGCCACAATAATTACACTGGGACTCCGCGGTAACAAGGTGTTTTATTTTCTTATATTAAGTTAAGAACAAAATTGATATCTTCGGAATCTTTCAGAATTAAAGGTAACAAGATGCGTTCTCTTCCCAGTTAAAATGTCGCGAGGCTCTGAGAGAATCGGGTTCTTCTGGGTTACAAGATATTATGTTTTCTTATCCCTTGTTAAGATCAAAGTAAGACATCTTAAGAATCTTTAGGAATTAGTTTTTCCTCAGGTTATCTGGCTAGGGTGGCATGGGGGGGGGGGGCGATCATTAGCATGGCTTGGTTAATTTATCACGTGTCTTTGTTAGTGACTCGGCAAATAGGGTCTAATCCTAATAGGCCCCAACGCATCCTATTTAGAATAGGGGCGACTCCCAATGGACCCCAGACATAATGATTTAGTTTACGTGCAGGTTGAAGGTACTGGGAAAAGTGAGGCAACTTTCCCATCTCCCTCACTCCTTCCCATCCTCTTTCTCCTTCCCTCCCTCCATCCCTCACGAGGAAGATGGAGGGAGGGACGCAACTCCCTGGGGGCGCCTGTAAGGGGATCTGAAAGGACTGTTGGTTGTTTATAGCTTTGTTATGTACAGCAGCTGAGGGGGTGCACTCTCTCTCTCTCTCTCTCTCTCTCTCTCTCTCTCTCTCTCTCTCTCTCTCTCTCTCTCTCTCTCTCTCTCTCATCGTATTCTTCTATTCCTCCTTCACTTTAGCCTTTGCCTGATCATTTATTACTAATTTTTCTTCCTCTATTTACGAACATTTCTTTCGTCTCAATTCTCAGCCTCTTCTTCCTCCTCGCGTCTGTACCTGTCCTCTCTCTTCGCCCTCTCCATGTTTTTTTCTCTTCTTTCCGTGTCTGTGATTCTGACTCCATCGTTTCTCTCTCCTTCGTGAATATCTTCCTTTCTTTCTATGTATTTCTCATGTTTTCCTTCATCTCTGCTTTTATCATATCGTTATCTTTTATATGCAATTCCAGCCCCTTTTTTCCCCTCATTGCAATAGGTTCCATGTTCCCATCCTCTCTCTCTCTCTCTCTCTCTCTCTCTCTCTCTCTCTCTCTCTCTCTCTCTCTCTCTCTCTCTCTCACACACACACACACACACACACACACACACACACACACACACACAATGGAACCCAAATTGAACCCGGTGGGACCCGACCGCGGATCCCGCCAGACCCGCGACGGTCCTGAGCATTCAGGTGGACCAACCGTCCCTCCATTGACGGCGTCTGTTGCTGTCTGTCGCCGTCAGTGGCTGTCTGTCAACCTGTTCAACCTCTCTCTCTCTCTCTCTCTCTCCCGCTCACCAAAATCTCCTTTGCCTTCCTCCTCCTCTTCTTCCTCCTTAATTCCTACAAAATCTCTCTCTCCCTCTCTCTCTAAAATCTTCTTTGCTTTCCTCTCCTTCCTCACTAAATCTATCTCTTCTCACAAAATCTTCTGGGCCCTCCTCCTTCGCAAAGTCTTCTCGGCCCTCCTCCCTCACAAAGTCTTCTCGGCCCTCCTCCCTCACAAAGTCTTCTCGGCCCTCCTCCCTCAGAAAGTCTTCTCGGCCCTCCTCCCTCACACAGTTTTCTCGGCCCTCCTCCCTCACAAGGTCTTCTCGGCCCTCCTCCCTCACAAAGTCTTCTCGGCCCTCCTCTCCTCGTATGGGGAGGAGTTGTTTGTCTTGTTTGACAAAAGATCTTTATTACCCTTGTTTCCTCCCCTTTTGTTTATGTCGTATTCTTCTCCGTTTACTTTTGTTGCTTTTCTCTCTCTCTCTCTCTCTCTCTCTCTCTCTCTCTCTCTCTGTGTGTGTGTGTGTGTGTGTGTGTGTGTGTGTGTGTGTGTGTGAGTGTTTGTGTGTGAGTGTGTGTGTGTGTGTGTGTGTGTGTGTTGTGTGTGTGTGTGTTCTCCTCGCCTCCATGTACCAGTTATCTGTTTTGTTTTCATGTATATCTTTACGTTTCCTGTGTGTTGAATTAAAGCCGTTTTTTTATGTTTTATCTCACTAAAACTTATTACGGTCTCTTATTTATCTTCGTCACTTTATTTATCATTTTATCCTTTATTTCCTGTTTTATCATCGTTTATCTTACGTGCTTCTTTTAATGCGTTTCTCTCCCATGTGTGAATAAATTTACCATACCAAACAATTCGCACATGATCGTATGTAATGATATGCACACGTGAGCTCACATGTACATGTACCTGTACATGATGTGCACCTGTACACACACACACGGAGGTGCGCACACTCAACCATAGGAACAAAGGCGCCGCGCCGTTCCCTGCATCCTCCTCCTCCTCCTCCTCTTCTACCACCATGAGAATGTTACCACCACCAGTGTGTAGTAGTGTGCTGGTAGTTGTAGTAGTGTGCTGGTAGTTGTGGCTAGTGTGCTGGTAGTTGTAGTAGTGTGTTGGTAGTTGTAGTAGTGTGCTGGTAGTTGTAGTAGTGTGCTGGTAGTTGTAGTAGTGTGCTGGTAGTTGTAGTAGTGTGTTGGTAGTTGTAGTAGTGTGCTGGTAGTTGTGGTCGCTACTAGGAGTAATATTAGTGGTGTGCTGATAGTTGTGGTATTAGTAATACTAGTGTGCTTGTAGTTGTAGTAGTTGTGTGCTGGTAGTTTTGGTAATATGGTAGTGGTAGTTTTGGTTGCGGTGGTAGTAGTAATGGTGGGGATAGTAGTGGGTGTGAAGATTGTTGTACATTTTGCAATAAGTATTGTAGTAGTACTAATAAGTGTGTCTGCAGAAGTAGTAGTCTGATAGTTGTGATCTGTGTAGTAGCAGCAGGTGTAGTGGTAGTAGTAGTATATAAAAATCATTTTCACTGTCAGTAACACTAGTAGCTGTAGTAGCAATAGATGTGGTAGTAGTTTTAATAGTATTATTATGAGTAAAGTAGGCAAATGTGTTGGAGTAAGTGGAGTAGTTATGGTGAATTAATAGTATAAGAAACAAAACATTCTCACTGATCATCAGTATTAATGACAGGAGTGACCAGAGAGGTACTGATGTCTCGTGGGGGGGGGGGGTGTTAATGACAGGAGTGACCAGAGAGGTACTGATGTCTCGTGGGGGGGGGGGGGGTGTTAATGACAGGAGTACCAGAGAGGTACTGATGTCTCGTGGGGGGGGGGTGTTAATGACAGGAGTGACCAGAGAGGTACTGATGTCTCGTGGGGGGGGGGGGGTGTTAATGACAGGAGTGACCAGAGAGGTACTGATGTCTCGTGGGGGGGGGGGGGTGTTAATGACAGGAGTAACCAGAGAGGTACTGATGTCTCGTGGGGGGGGGGGGTGTGTTAATGACAGGAGTGACCAGAGAGGTACTGATGTCTCGTGGGGGGGGGGCGTGTTAATGACAGGAGTGACCAGAGAGGTACTGATGTCTCGTGGGGGGGGGGGAGGCGTGTTAATGACAGGAGTGACCAGAGAGGTACTGATGTCTCGTGGGGGGGGGGGCGCGTGTTAATGACAGGAGTGACCAGAGAGGTACTGATGTCTCGTGGGGGTGGGGGGGGGGGCGTGTTAATGACAGGAGTGACCAGAGAGGTACTGATGTCTCGTGGGGGGGGGGGGGGCGTGTTAATGACAGGAGTGACCAGAGAGGTACTGATGTCTCGTGGGGGTGGGGGGGGGGGCGTGTTAATGACAGGAGTGACCAGAGAGGTACTGATGTCTCGTGGGGGGGGGGGGGCGTGTTTCTCGTGACCCTTGTGAGGTGTCGCGGAAAGGTCATGACCAGAAGAGGCACGTTTATGGGTCAGTCCATGACCCACGATGCTTCGTGTCTTTGATAGCCTCAGTAATAACGACAGCAGCAGTAGTAGTAGTAGCGGCACAGAAACAATAACAGTAGCAGCAGCAGAAGCAGAAGGAACAACAGCAGCAGCCATTAACAACGACATTTTCAACACCACCAACAATAACAACAACAACTACAGTAGAAGCACCAGTGGGCCAGATGTCTCTCACTTGCACCTGTTACATTAGTCTGGTCCCTCCCTTGGCCACGCCCAACACGCTATTGTCCCCCCCCCCCCTTCACACTCCCTCTCATGTCACGGATGACGCGCGCTCGTTACCACGTGTTGACTTTCTCCCTCCCTCCCTCCCTCTTCTCTCAGTCGCACCAATATTTCCCCTTTGCCTCCCTCTCAATCCCTCTCTTCCTCTCCCCTTCCAATCCCTCCTTCCCTCCTCCGTCTTTCATCCTTCTTCCCCTCCTCGTCTCTTTGTTAGTGGATGCTGCTGTGATAATTATCATCCTCAGTCAGCTGCTTGGAGGGGGAAGGGATGTGGCTCAAGGCTCCGTCCGTCCGTCCATCCGTCCATCTGTCCGTCCATCTGTCCGTCCGTAACACGTCTGGCTACGTTAGTCAGCCCAGTACCCGCCTTTCCCGACTGACCGACATTGCTTTTTTTGCGTCTGAGGGAGTTTTTCCTAGAACGTCTATTATTTACGCTACTTGGACCACAACCATCCCCTGACTAACGCAGCTGCTGTAAACACTGACTGGTCACCTTTGTTGATGTAATAACTTAAACAAACGTCATTGTATTTCAACTCAGTTTTACGCAAATCACTGTGTGGTGAAGGGCCGGGAAGAGGCTAAATAAGAGTTAATTCTGGCGATATCTGAGGTGATTATAACCTTATGAACGAGTAAGAATAATGATGACTTTGGTGCTGTATTTTTGTGATCCATGTTTCCTGTGAGGCGAGGCATCATTTGTGTCTCTTTACGCTGGCCATTTTCTCTTCGGTAACATTAGACTGCCTGATGCCCATCTTTCCTAACTGTCTCACTCATCCTATTACGTGTGAAGGATTTATTTTATTTTGTTTTGTTTGGGATACGTCCTTGGTATTGTAAGCATCATTCTTTGTTATCGTTTATGTTGTCTATTTTCTCTTAGTCGTAAATAATATACTGATTGATTTAATGATTCTAATTTTGTCTTCGTTATTTGCACCTGCCATGATTCTCTCCTCCCCTATCTGTATGATCGCCGCCTCCTCCTCCCCTCCCATCTGTTGTTATGTGCTCCTCTTCCTCCACGTGACCTTGTGCCTCACCTTGTCTCGCCCTGTGCACGCGCCTTGCCACGAGCTACTCCACCCACACCTGTTTATGTTCAGACATGAGCATCCTGTTTTATCTATTGCTCATATGACATTAATTATGCCATAAACATTAAACTGGGCGTATACTTCCATTCAAAACTATATAGTATATATATATATATATATATTTAGAGAGAGAGAGAGAGAGAGAGTAAATTCCACCTCATGTCATCCCAACGCACGCGCGCACCATCACGTGGTGGGAGGGAAGGGTGGTCGGGTAGACAATACACCTGTTGTTGGGCAGCTGCCCACAGCACCTGTTGTCCGGCGGGTGGGGGAGGGAAGTCGGCCCTTGGGGCAAGTGGATCACACAATGATCGTGTCCCTGATAATGGCTGGTCAGGGTGATGATGATGTTATCAGTTTTATATTGAAAGGTTATTTACCTCCCGAGAATGATGAAACAATCTTCTTCGTCCACGTGTTTGTGTTTACACTGTGTAGAGGAAGAACCATGAGAGGTAAGATGCTCACTTTGGCGTGAATATCAAGGTTAAGTTCAGAGATGAAGGCCAAGCATCAAGTACTACTAACCTTGTGTCCCTCTCCCCCTTTGGTTACGATTAGTCTTTGTGCGGTCACTCTTGTCTATTTATTTCATTGCTTTTTAGTAAGACTCCAAGAAGCAGTTTTTTTAAAATAATATTTTTCTGTGTACAGTAAGTTATATTTATGACAAAGGGGTAAACCCTACCGCCACAGCTCATTTCTCTCCCCCTTCCGCCCATCCTAACGCGCGTCACCACGAGCTTCCCCGGCAGGAAGACCCCCCCCCCCCCCCCACCTGCTGCACCTGCCCGCCTCATGTTGTCACGAGCGACTCCTTCCCCTTGGCTTTTACGATTACTCGCTACAGTTTGTACACCTCGTCCCCTTCCCTTCCGCACCCCACTTCAATCTCCCCCCCCCCTACCCTTACACTCGCGACGTCACATAAGAACATAAGAATGGAGGAAACTGCAGCGGGCCTATTGGCCCATACTGGGCAGTCCCGTTTACACCCAACCCCTATTGCTCATATGAGCATCCAACCTATGTTTGAAGCAATTCAGCGTATTCGAGTTAATGATGATATTTGGTAACTTGTTCCATTCATCCACTACTCTGTTTCCAAACCAGTGTTTACCTATTTCACGCCTAAATCTAAATTTGTCCAATTTAAAACCATTGTTACGAGTTCGCTCCTGGTTGGATAATTTGAGTACCTTTGTAATGTCCCCTTTGTTTAGCCCTGCCTTCCATTTATACACCTCTATCAGGTCGCCCCTCGCTCTACGTCTCTCAAGGGAGTGCAAATTAAGATGCTTTAACCTGTCTCTATACTCAAGGTTCCTGATACCCGGGATTAGTCTTGTCATTCTCCTCTGGATTCTTTCCAAGGATTCTATATCCATTCTGTAATACGGTGACCAGAACTGGACTGCGTAATCCAGGTGTGGTCTCACAAGAGCAAGATACAGTTTTAGGATGACCTCGCTAGTCTTGTAACTAACACTCCTTTGTATGAACCCAAGTACTTTATTAGCCTTGTTACGAGCAAAAACACATTGTTTACTTGGCTTAAGGTTCCTACTTATCATTACTCCTAAATCTCTCTCGCAGTCGGATTTCTCTATGGCATCGTTGTTCATCTGGTATCTGGTTTCCCTGTTTACATTCCCTATACTGAGTACTTTACATTTGTCGAATGTGAATTTCATCTGCCATTTTTCAGACCATTCGAAAAATTTGTTTAGATCCTCCTGTAGTTTTGCCGAGTCCTCGTCAGATTTGATAACACGTCCTATTTTAGTATCATCAGCAAATTTACTTATGTTGCTGTCTATGCCGATATCTATGTCGTTTATGTATATAATAAACAATAATGGTCCAAGTACTGAGCCTTGGGGAACTCCACTTGTGACGTTGCTCCAATGGGACTTAGTGCCGTTAATGCTCACTCGCTGTTTCCTGTCCTGTAACCACGCCCTAATCCATTTAAGGATGTCACCTTTGATGCCATGAGCTTCTACCTTTCTAATTAGTCTTTCGTGGGGTACTCTGTCGAAGGCTTTGCTAAAGTCGAGATATACCACATCATAATTGTGCCCCTCGTCCACTGATTCGAAAACTGATGAAAAGAATGTTAATAGATTAGTTAGGCAAGAACGTCCGCTTGTGAAGCCATGCTGGGAATCATTGATCAATCTGTGCTTCTCCAGGTGATTTCGAATAGAGTTTGAAATGATTGCTTCCAGTAATTTGCCTACTATTGATGTTAGACTGATTGGGCGGTAGTTAGAGGATAGTGATCTATCCCCCTTCTTGAAGATCGGTATTACATTCGCTATCCTCCAGGATTCTGGTACTACACCTGTTTTTAAGGACATGTTAAACAACTTTGCTAAGGGCATACTAAGCTCTTCCTTACATTCCTTTAATACTCTGGCAAATATCTCATCGGGACCAGGTGACTTATTAGGCTTTAGTTTGTCTATTTGCTTACTAACATCGTTACTAGTCACTACTATCTCACTTAATTTGTTTTCTTCACTATCTCTGAATAGAGTCGGTGCCTCGGGTATCATGTTTAAATTTTCGCTGGTGAAAACTGTTGAAAAATATTTATTCAAATTATTGCTCATTTCTCCGTCGTTATCAGTGAGCTCGCCGGAGTCTGACCGTATTGGTCCAATCTTTTCTCGTGTTTTAGTTTGGTACATTTGGTAGAATCCTTTGGGGTTTGTCTTTGCCTCCCTTGCTATCCTTACCTCATTATTCCTCTTTGCTTTCCTTATCTCGGTTTTAACCCTACTCGCCAATACCCTATAATAGTCCCGGAGGTGAATTTCGCCACGATTTATCCTTCTACCTATAGCCTTCCTTTGGCCAATGATGTTCTTTAAATAATTATTTATCCATTTAGGGTCATTGTTGTTTGATCTGAGTTTTTTGTATGGTATGTTCTGCCTTTGTGCATTAAGTAACTCACTATTTAAATTGTCGTGGAACTCGGCAATCTCAGATCTCGTTATCAGGTCGGTGTCATCTGTCAGGTTCACGGCCAAGCGCGACACCCCCTCTCTCAGCTGCCTCTTTAAACTGTCAAAGTTTGCCCTTCTGAAATCTGGTACTTTAGTGGAATTTTCCTTACGTCTGCCCTGAAAATCTAACTGGAATCGAATTTCTTTGTGATCGCTGTTTGCAAGTTCGTTCCCTACCTCGACATTGCTAATGAGGTTTTCTCTGTTGGACAAAACTAAATCCAGTATATTATTACCCCGTGTGGGTTCGGTTATATGTTGACTTAGGAAACAGTCCTGGATCGTCTCGAGAAAATCCTCTGATTCTGAGTTTCCCGTAAGGTCAGTCCAATCTATTTGGCCAAGGTTAAAGTCGCCTACTATACAGACTTTGTTGTGTATGGAAGCCCTGCGCATTTCATCCCAGATAAGTCGCTCATTGACGCTGTCAAGATTGGGGGGTCTATATATTACTCCTGTGATTAATTTTTCCCGACCGTCGCTTAATTCTATCCAAATTGTTTCTGTATTCCTCTCAGTTTTTATTTCCTTATTTATTTCACACTTCAGATTATCCCTAACATAGATTGCTACTCCGCCTCCTTTCCTGGTCTGCCTATCGGTATGGAACAGTTTGTAACCCGCAATTTGGTATTCGACTGGTAATTCACGTGTGTCTAGGTTGATCCATGTTTCAGTGAATGCAATTATATCGATTTCTTCGGTACATACCAAGGCCTTAATATCATCCATTTTGTTTCTCATACTTCTACTGTTCGCGTAGTATACATTTAAGTTAGTCGTGTTCCGAGTCACGTGCCTCCCCCTCCATTATCTCACCCGGCACCTCACCCTTAACGATCACCCGCTACAGTTTCTGCACCCCTCGGTCCCTCCCCTCTTCCCTTCCCCCTCCGCACCCCCATTCTTTCACTTTCGATCCTCACACGCGCAGTATCACGTGCCCCCCCCCCCCCCGCCAGCCCGCCACACCCCTTCCCTCCCTCTTTACGATCATCCGCTACAGTTTTTGCACCTCTCCCTCTCTCCTCCCCTTCCACACCCCCATCCTTTCTCTCGCGATTCCCACACGTGCGCCACCGCGTGCCCCCCCCCCCCCTCCCACCCTCGGGCACCCCTCCCATTATGCCCGTCTCACTACAATAAGTTTCTCCCCTCCGACTCCCCCCACCAGGTCACCCTCCTTCTCCTTTTTCACACCACACTGTCCCGGTCCCCACACACACACTCACACGCGCGCCACCACGTGTTAAATTGTAGGTTCTCCGCCCACACCTTTATGAACACGAGGATCAGCCGGGAGCATCCCCCTCCCTACCTCCCTCCCTCCCTCCTTCCCTCCTTCACTGACACATATCTTCTCTATCTAATTCTCGTTTACACAGTCGTCTTATTTATCATTATTATATCTTATTTTATTATGTGTGCCCTTTGTCCGTCAGTCTGTCCGTCGCAAATTTTAGTCAGCTCAACATCTTAAGAAATACTAATCAGAACGAGACCGAATTTAGTGAGTGAGCTTCTTGATAACATTTAAGACTTTGGTCCGACTTTGGTGACCTTGACCTCACTGCGAAGGCCATAATGGGTTTGGGTCATTTAAGTACAGAGTGGGAGGTTTGTCAGTAATATGCTAAAAACCAAAGCGAGTTTTTTTTTTAGTTTAACTTATTTATTGACAAAGCTTGTAGTACAGTTTGCCTATTCTGAGTAATTCAATCAGGTCTTGACACTGAGGGTGGTATCTCTTCACACTGCCACGCAGGACAGAGGTTCATACACAAAGAAATACAACATATTCATTAACAGTATATATAGGTCAGGATTCCATTCACGCTGTAGCGGTAGCATTCGCGTTAGCGGCAAAAATAGAACATATTGAAATGTACACGGTTGCGTTAGTGGTACATGTCAACCGCTCCCTGTAACGATTGACAACACAACCGTATGAGTGGACGAGGGAATCCCGCACAGTGAAGTCACTGTCCTTGTGTTTGCTCTCCTCAACCAGCAAAATGCCTCGAAGAAAAAAAAAGTTTTCTGTCGAGGCCACTGAGAAGTTGATTTCACTCAAAATATATCCCAATCTATTTTTGTAATGCATCTATATAATACATTTAGAACCCTAGCAAGTGTTATTTCATAACTTAACTCATTAAGCATCAGTCTATATATATCATTTTATTAGATCCATACATTTTTTACACAACTGTTAAAAAATGAATGCTCATGGTCTCAATAAGAGTGTCCCTGGAATACTAATTTTTGTGTCACTAATATTTTTCTACGGTTCCTATTCTTTCCTATTTATGAGCATGACTCACCTTATACATATTGCAAGTCGCTGCCTTGGGCAAATGACTTCTCTGTTCCTGCAGTGCTTCACCAAATCCTCTTCAACCAGGGAAAGAACATGTGCGGACTGTTGTCTTAGACGAAAATATTCTCTGAATTTTTCTTCCTCCAAGCTTAGGTCGTTTACCAGAGTATTGTAGACTCCATATTTGGTCCGATTCAGCATCAATCTATGAACCCACCATCTATGTTTCCTTGTCCGTTTTTCCTTTGATTTACGTATGATCTTATACAAACCCAGGATGTTTTATAGCAAATCATCCTGTTCATATAAGGCTCGTAGTTTCGATGCGCTTGGAGCCATCTTCCCTGTCCTGTTCCCGCTAATAGAAAGACAACTGCATGCAAATGGAAACAGGGGTGTCCGTTTTTCAGGCTAATTTACACAAACGCATTTACGGAATCCCAGCTTAATAGTTAAAGGCAGACCAGATTTGACATGTCGGTGCATTCATGTCACCTTAAAGACTTCTCTCATTATATTTTAGGTGCTGACAGTCTCCACCACCCTTTTTATCTGCAGAATATATGAAAAACATGTCTGTGTTTTAGGTGCTGACAGACGCTGCCACACGTTTTATCAGCAGGATGTATAAAGACGTATCGCTGAAAGTCTATAATTTGTGTAAAGACCCTCGAGCACTCCAGCTCTTACTGGCTGGGCATGAGACGGGAGACTCGGTATTTAGAGCAACTGAAGATTAGACACCCCAGCTTATTTCACCTGAAGATTAGACGCCCTAACATTAACCTGATATAATTTAACTTAACGCAAAATAACTTAACCTAACCTAAGCTCATATAACCTCAAATTAACTTAATCTAACCCCCAGGTAGCGTTAGGCTGTTTGTAGGTTAATCATCAGGTTAAATAAATTAAGGTGTCTAATCTTCAGGTGATCCCACTGTTTTGTTGTCCACCCCTAAAACAGTAACTTCTGATTCTTTCTCTTATATTTAATTAATTCTCCCGCTTCTGCTTTTCTTTATTTATGTTCAATTAAGCTCATCTCCGTTCACTACTCTTTTTCAATAGCCTCCCTCACATCCTGCTTCTTTACACTAATTTAATTATCTTCTTGCCCGCCGGTCAACCTTGTACGTCGTCTCACGTCTTGTGTTTTGCTGCGACGAAACTCTCTTAGTGTTGGGCACTGAGGTGATAATAACAATATTACTCATAGCTTTATAATACTGACAGTACTGGTGGTGATGATGATATTAATGTAAATGACCGTAATGAGACGAATAATAACAAGAATTAGTATTATTAGTAGTTGCATTTTTAATGATAATGATAATGACTTTATAACAGCCGCACATTGTATCCATTAATAAAGGCAGCCAAAGTGATGGCGTAATATTACTGTCTTCAAATAATATTTTCAGTTAAATTTACAATCATATAAATGTTTATTACTGAAGGTGTTTTAAATTGACATTAAAATGATAATATATTAAATGATACTATATTAAGTTTAATAAATGAAATGCCTTCATGGTCATTTTAGTCTGGATGTTACAGTAGAAGACGTTGGTAATTATTACTATAACATTATTTTCCCTTGGGTTCAGAAACAGATCCTTCCCTCCGACGCGTCCATTCATGTTATTTTTTTCATCATTTATCATACCGTGTTATGTCACCAGTCATCGGTGATAATTACACATTTATGGTAAAATACCAATACTTATACAAACGGGCATTAAAATGGAACAAATTTATAGAAATAATATATACCGGTAGTGTTTATGATGAAAACTTCATTAAAGAAAGGCTTTAATATATGTAGTGCGGGAATAAACGTGCCTTAAGATGGAATAAATTGATAATAATAATAATAATAACTTGCAAAATTACTCTTATATGAGATGCAAACAGTCATTAAAACTTGAACATAAAAGAGATAATAATAATAATAATAATAATAATAATAATAATAATAATAATAATGATAATAATAATGATAACATATGAACGAAAATTTCCATGATTAACTTTCCCCACAGAAGTTTCACCGATTGCGACCTTCCTGGGCAGCTGAGGAGAGACCATTTAGCAACGTCAGTGGGAATAGCTGTGGTCACCAAGTATGTCCGGGCCGGGGGGGGGGGGGGGGGGGGGGGGGCACCAGGGTTAGGAATGTGGTCACCAGGTCCTGGGAATGGTGAAGGTCCTGGCGACGACTCACAGAAGATGTCCCTCTTCTCTTTCTTAATTGTTGATGACCTAAAATACGAGTTTGAAGACCTTAATAGTTTTAGAGGTGATCGAAAAGTCCCTGTGCACCTGTAATAATTATCTTTAGTTCCTTCTTTTATCTACCTTGTTATCTACCTTGTTATCTGCTGTGTTATCTACTGTGTTATCTACCTTGTTATCTGCTGTGTCCACTTCCAACATTTACTATGATTTTTTCCATTATTTAGTGTAAGTAGAAAAGGGTAGATAACAAGGTAGAATAAGCAAGGAATAATTATAGTTAATTATTACGGGTGCACAGGGACTTTTCGATCACCCTGTACAATATCACATGAGCCCATATGGATTCAGTCTGATGTTGTACCCTGACGAATATTCTTAATTTGGACTCACTATTTCTTTCTTTTCCAATGTTTAGTCAGCCCATTTTCCACCTGTATTGACCTGACTGGTTGATGTTTTACCCCATGTGAGGGATTTATTTTGTTATGAAATGTGACTCAACTCAGCCAGAGATAAGTTCTTGGTTACCCTTTATTTATTTATTTTTCTTTCGAGGAGAATCTCAGGAGGCCGTTTGGGATGTTTATTTAGTAGTAGTAGTAGGAGGGAGGGAGGGAGGGGCGAAAACCGCTATTTTTTATTTATTTTTTATAGAAGCATTAGCGATTTCTTTTTGAGAAAAAAACGGGGCACTAGATTTTTTTTGGGAAGGGGCGCAAGTCGTAATTCCTCTTGCAGATAATTTAAAAAAAACAGAATCAGGTGTTTCAGTCGTTTGTGTCAAAAAAATCTGTTGTCTGTTGCACCAAAGGAGACACGTGAGCCGTTTTTTTTTTTTTTCGTAAATTTAAGTTTTCTCTTGGAGGGAGGAACCAAAACTGGTCCAGACACTTCAGCAGGTCGCGGGTATAATTCAGTGTCATTATTCCAAATCGAATTTCATAAAAGGAGCAGGAAATTGAATGTCGCTGTAAGTTATGACACCGGGTAATTTTAGCAAGGTCATGTGGACGGATGGTGGAGATAGAAGTGAGAGTCAGAGTGATATAACCTGGGGTCTTAGAAGCTATAAGACTCCCAGGTTATAAGTTATGACCTGGGGAAGTAATGGTTTGCTGTGACTGGGATCTGTCTTGTAAGCTGGAAATTGATGCATCTGATTATAATTTATGGTCTACAGTTTGTTTTTTATCATTGATGTCATTTATTGTCGTACTGTAACCCGGGAATTGATGCAGGAACAGAGATATATTTTAAACAGACTAAGAGGAAACTAACAAAAGAGTCCTGGGCATCAATAGACTTGTCTCGCGGCAAAAAGAAAAAAAAAGGTATTTTCCCCAAGTTCTGAACCTGGACTCGCCTCAGGCATCACTGGGAACCGGGAATGTAGACCACCAGTAACGGGATTAAGAACACAATGGGAATGACCCTGGAATGGGAAAAGCCTGGAATGTTGGGAATGTAAATAGGTCTAGGATTGTGAAGTGTGTCGTGTGTAGATGTGTTTTCCCTTAAACATGTAAGGTACTCAGTCATCATAGATAGGTTAATTATCAATACACCTGAGTGTTTTCCTCGCCAGGTGTTGAATGTGTTTAGATTGAAACTTGTGGAAGAACAGTTTTGAGGAGGAGAAGGAGGATACCGTCCATAAGATCCTTTACGTATGAGTGTGGGTAGTGTGTCATTACCTACCTCGGTTGATACAGTCCAGTAATACACGCAGTAAATACATAAGTGATACAGTCGAATAATTGTATTAGATTATACAGTACAGTTATACACTCTGATCAGGAATTTAAATGATGTGCTCAGATCATAGACTAAACTGATGTGTTCAGATCATAAATTTAAGTGATGAGCTCAGATCATAGACTTAAGTGAAATGTTCAGATCATAAATTTAATTGGTGTGCTCGTCATACATTTATCAAGTGCTCAAGGCAAACATTATGGCGACACATTCAAGAAATGTTTCACATGGTGAGCCATACACGGTTTATACGCTGTGTCCATCATTTAAGGTCATTTGCACTTATAACATGCTGCTGTTAGATAGAACAAGCTTGTCACTTGAGAGTACAGTTACTGTAATCTCCAGAACGTAGGTCAAAAGGTATATGACGAGAAAACCTCACAGGTACAGGTGCAGTAATATACTCTTGACAAGACGTTCACTTTGATACGTCAGTCTAAGTGCAGGTTTAGGTATAAATTGACAACACTTTTTTCCTTTAGTTACATTAGTATAAGTACAGGTGTATAAGTACAAGTTTGGTTATGAACTACACGTAAAAGTATTTCTATGTAGCAAAAATAAGTTTGTTGAGAAGCAAGTGTCTAGTACAGGGGTAGTTCCTACGTGGTAATTTCATCATAAGGTTTGTGGCTTCACCACTATTGTAAACGATTTTCAGCTTTGGATCATTTCCACCAAGTGGTTGAAATTTCCGTCTGTCGTACGAGCGGAAATACACTGAGTCAGTAATTTCCATCACAGTAAAGTATCATTGAAAAGGATTAAGTTGAAAAATATAAAGCATCAATAACAACAACAACAACAACAAGCATTCGTGTAGTTGTTGTAGAAAATATGTCTGAAAGATATTGTAGAACTGACAATTAAAACATCTGAAACAACAAATAATTACATCATAATCTTATTCATGTTTTGTTGTTGTAACTTAAGATTTAAGGTGTTTAATAACTTCCACTTATTTCAATCGGTGTGAGTTACGGTGTATTTCGCTTGTTTATCTCAGTTCAAAATGTATGACGCTTAAGGTATGTTATAGTACTTGTGGTTCAGCTTTTAAGGGTGTAATAAGCAGTGTTACATAATCATGTTTCCATATGACTGAAAAATGTTGAGTAATCACGTATTTATTGAGTAGCCACATTCTTATTTAACAGGGAATTCTTACTTAACCACATGTTACGTAGCTCCATTCTTAATTGACAAGGAATTTTTACACAACTAGTTTTATTCGACCCAAAAGGCTACGCAATCACATTCTTAATTAACACAAAAAATGTTTTACGTAACCACATTTATATCAGGCGAAAAAGTTATCCTTATAACCACATTCTTATCTGACAAAAAATGTTACGTCACCACTTTCTTATCTAACAAAAAGTGATGCGCCTAAGTTGGGAAACAAAGCGAACAGTGACTGGAATGCGAACACAAGGACCAGCTGGGTTAAGGTGTGACCAACTTTCACAGCCACACAAACAAGGACCTGGGAAGAGGAATGTAATACACCTTGACTTTCTACAATAGAAAGTACAAGTGTAACAGGAGCGGATGAAAGTAAGTTAAGATAGGCAGCATGACTGTACATATACCTAGGCAGTTGATTGTGTAAAATGAACAGACAGAAAATGTTCAGCATGTGTATCGGTACTTTGATTTGATAAAGTTTAAATTCTTTTGTAAATCCAGTTGAAGAGGATTGAAAATATAAACGGCGACTGTACAGTAGAAAGTTATAGTGTGCAAAAAGAAAAGATAAGAATTCAAAATATAAACTTAGAGTGTAAAGTAGAAAGTAATAAACAAAGTGAACGGGTGAGGGAAAAAATATAAATTTAAATTGACTTTATATAGCATATTGTAGAAAGTAAGTGTGCGAAGTGAAGAGAAAGAAGCTTAACATGTTGATACTTTATTATTAGAAAGTGTGATGTAAACGGAAACTATTCAGAATACCGTATTTTTTACACACATTAGAAAGTAAAAAAAAATCGTAATTAATTAGCGACAAGAGCCAATGTCCTCCATAATGGCGACGTATCCATCTCCAGACCTGAAAAAAAAAAGGGCGGGACCGACTTAGGGCGTCGTAAGTGGAATAATTCAGTAATTGTCCGATAATTGTCGGGCATACCTACGATATCCGGCCGGTCCATACATGGCTATGTGTGGTATGTGTCGGGTCAGAGGTCACCAGTTTCCTGTAATCATTACTGGGGGCCAAATTGACGCCAGAAGTACGTGGGTGGCGGTGTTCCCCAGGGAAGTGTTCTGGTGCCCCTCCTGTTTTGTTACCTCGTTTCGGGGGACAACACGCTAAAAAAAGAAAAAACTCTCTCTCTCTCCACACACACACATCTCTTTTTTGGGAGCTGCTTTCTGTAATTACTGAATTAATGATAACTATGGTGAATTTAATAGTTGGTTCAGGTGTAAATAAATTATATGTCTTAAGAATTAACTGGAATTGGATTTGTTTATGTATAAGACTAACAACTCTCTCTCTCTCTCTCTTACTTAGCTTCTTCCTCCCCATCTTTCCCCCTCTCCTAGCCTCTCCCTCTCTCCCCGCCTCTCCCCTCTCACACGCTACTGAAGGTGACCTTAAACCCCGAGACACCCGCCCCTACTGCTCGTCTTTTCTCCCTCTCTCTCATCATTCTTTTCTCTCCCCCTCACCCTTATTCTCCCATTTTCCTTTATTGTCCTCTTTCTTCCATATTTTCCTTCTCGTTTTCTCTTCCCATTATACCTCCTTTATTTTTCTCCCATTTTTCCATTATTTTCTCTCTCTCTCTCTCTCTCTCTCTCTCTCTCTCTCTCTCTCTCTCTCTCTCTCTCTCTCTCTCTCTCTCTCTCTCTCTCTCTCTCTCTCTCTTCTATGAATTTCTTCTATTTCTCTTCCTTGCATTTCTTCAATTCTCCCATTTCTACTTTATTGTTCTTTTCTTATCTACTTAATTATCTCATTTCTCTTATTAGCCTTCTCTTCCTGTCATAAACCCTTCATTATCTCAAGTCCCCTTTATTATACTTTACCCTCTTCGATTTTTCTTCTTATCATACCCTTATTTGTTATCCCATGTCTCCTTTATTATCTTTCTCTTATCTTTGTATCATCGATTTTCTTTATTATTGCTCTCCCTTTCTTTGGCCTCCCTCTTCGTTTTCCTTTTCTCATTATTTATTTGTTATTCGCATTCCATTTATTCTTTCCTTTTCTCTCCCTCCTCTCTCTCTTTAATCATTATCTTTACTCTCCCTTTCTTTTAATTCTCATTTTATTACTATTTATCCTTTATCTTTATTATCCCTTTCTCATTATTTATCCATTATCTTAATTCTCCCCTTCTCCCTTTGATCCTCTCGTCAATCCTTCTTTATTCTCCCTCTCTTCCAATATTCCCTCCCTCATGCAACTATTTTATTAATTCTATATATTCTTTATTTCTTGTCTCAATCTCAATTATCTCTTTCTCTCACACCAGCAGGTGGAGGAGGGAGGGTGGTCCTCTCCACGGGGGGTGTGTGGAGGGGTGTAGGTTGGGGTGGAGCGGTGTGGCCAGCGTCAGGAAATAGCATGCGGTAGAGGTCAGCGCTGGGAACTGGTTCCTGGTGCACCCAGTGCCGCCAACGTTGCCTGTGTGTGTGTGTGTGTGGGGGGAAGGAAGATGTTTGTTTGGGGTTGTGTGCTTGTGTATGTGAGGGAGGATGGTTAATGAGTCAGTGGTGAAGGCTGACGTAAGAGTGTACTTGAGAATGTGTTGGTAATGTCTCATTTATTGGGGAGTATCACTTTAATATATATATTAATAATTTACCCACATCAAAACAGCTCGCAGTACTCTAAAGTACTTCCAACACACACACACACACACACACACACACACACACACACACATGTACGTACGTCCGAGAATATTGCCACACATCTCGGCCACGTAACACACCCAACGTCATCTTCCAGGAACGACGGCGATTTCACAAACAGGAAAGTTACCCCTGACATCTCCCCCATCCTCCCTCCCTCCCTTCTCCCCCTCCCAACCCTCCTTCTCTTTCCATTTCTTTCTCCCTTCCTTTTATATATTCCTTGCATCTTCAGCTTCCCCTTCCCTCTTTTTTTTTACCCCCACTCCCTTTCCCCCCCTTGCATCCCCCTTTTCCAGCTTTTCTTCTTGCATTTTCCCCCTCCCCTCCCCCTCAATATCCCTTGTATCTCCAACTCCTGATATTTTTTCCCTCCTACTTGCATTCCACCTATCTCCAACTCCTGATATTTTTTCCCTCCTACTTGCATTCCACCTATCTCCAGCGCTATTTCTCCCTCCCCTTCCTTTCTCCTTCCGTTCCACTCTCTCTCATAACTCCTTGCCTCTCCACTCCCCTCTACCCCCCCTCCCCTCCCCTTCCCATCCCGTGACGTCAACATTGGTGCCTACAACGGAACTGAGAAGAGGAGTCAGCGCTACCAATGCTACCATGGGAGGAGGAGGGTAGGGTAGGAGAGAGGTGGGGAAGGGAACGGAAAGGAAGGGGAGGGGAAAGGTAGGGGAAGGGAAGTTGGTTAAGGAGAAGGCAACAGGAAAGGGGTGGTGGGGAAAAAAGGAGAAAGCGGGGGGAGAGAAGGGAAGATGGGGAGAACGGAGGGGGAGGGTATAAGATGGGGAGGCGTGGCGAGGCGAAAAGATGGGAGAGGGAGATGAGGTTGTGTAGATAAGGGAAGGGTGAGAAGACGTAAGAGTAGAAGAGAGGGTAGATAGTGGGGAGGAGGAGAGGGAAGGGTAATAGATGGAGGGGAAAGGAGGGCAGGAGGGATCGATCACAACCTGTTATTATTATTATTATTATTATTATTATTATTATTATTATTATTGTTGTTTGTCCCTGAAAGGGTGGCTCTTGTTCGCAAATTTTAGTGTGTGTGTGTGTGTGTGTTATATGCAGTACGTTATTGTCTTATGATGACTCAGACTATTTAGAAATGATTTTCATGAGCTGTTATTCGTAAAGAGACAACTGCGCCACACACACACACACACACACACACACTCTCAAGCACAGTCAATGCACACAAGATACGCCAGGGGAAATCCCCAGGGGAGTTAAAATGCCTTCACGTCACACCACAACAACATCAATAAGGCGTCCTCCACGTATTGAGAAACACCACTAAACTAACAAAGGCACAGATGTGTTAAAGCCGCATCGCGAAAACACGTGCAATTTGCGTAGTAAAAAGTGAACGTGATGGAACTTAATAATATCATGTCGATTGTGGTTCCTTGGGCATGATGGAGCGTGAGAGTGGCAGCTGGGCTGGAGGGACGACGTTTTCCTTGTCCGTCTGTTTTTATGCTGGTGATGTGGTTGGGTGGGGGGGGGGTAGTTGTGTATTTTTTTATGTTCCCTTTCTTTGTTTCTTTGTCTTTATTTTTGTCTGTTAAGTGTATGCGTGATAGTGTGTGTGTGTGTCTGTCTGTCTGTCTGTCTCATTTTTCTGTATATTCCTCCCTCCCCCCCCCTGTCTTTTTTTCTTTCTTTTCGTCTTTCTTTCTCATATAACAGTACTATAAGACGAAGGCTGTAGTTAGTCTGCTCGTTTATCATTTCCTAAACTATTCTTAACCAAGTTTGGCATGACCTTCAGGAGGCTCCCGGGAAGAAGTTTCATTGAGGCGTCACTGTTCCGAGAAAGAAATTTTAGTCCAACCCACAAAAAAAAAAAAATTAATCAATAAAAATAAAAATAAAAAAATAAAAATAATAATATATAAATAAAATAAATTATCATACGTCTGGTAATGCTGGTGAGCCTCTGTTTGGGATACTGAATTGTGAACCAACAAACGCCTGCTGCCGGATGTGAGTTGAAAATCTTATACAGTTATGCGTTTAATTGTTAGATAAGAATAGTATTGTATTTGTGAGTTTACTTAGCCATAAAAATATATATTATGAAGATGTTGGAACTAAGGTTAACTTTTTAATAATGACCAGTGTAGTGTAAATGATCTTATGTACAGTCAGTCACTTATTTATGGCGTGGTTACACAGACGTTAGTTAAGACGTGGTTACAGCCTGTGTGTGTGTGTAGTGGGTGTGTGGCGTTTGTTTATCTGTTGTTTAGAGGGGAGCGGGGCAGCCAGTTCTGTGTATAGTATAGGAGGCTGAGGCATCTCTCTCCACACGGCCTAACAGTGCCACGTCATGCTCACTTCATACTCCGGAATACAAATCTCTCTCTCTCTCTCTCTCTCTCTCTCTCTCTCTCTCTCTCTCTCTCTCTCTCTCTCTCTCTCTCTCTCTCTCTCTCTCTCCTTTGTTTTTCTCCATCTGCGAGATTACTTTAGTTTTATTGATATACGTGGAGTACAGTTTTACCTAATCTGTGTAGTTCATTTTGATCTTGATATCGAAGATGCTGTCGTTGTCTGCTGCCACGTAAAGAAATGGGCTGGTGGTGACTGTTGGCTATTTATGGTCGAGTTGACTCCCTGTTGACCATTACAGTAGTTGTTTACCCGCGCTGTCAGTGTATATTGTATACCTGGGTTGCATAATATACATTCTGAATTACTGTAAATTTTCTGGCGATTTGACAAAATAAATATCAACGTATATCCAAGGTCTTGACAAGTTTCACACATTTAATAAATTAGTGTTAGTAAGTGAATTTTAGGCTAAATTGTCAGGTTGGCTTCAGGGACACGTGATTCACTGAGACAATTAACTTATGGTAGGTCAAGAGGTTGTCCTTTTCAACAGTCACTTTTAACATTACATAAAGGCAAGCATGAACTCCGCATGCTTCCCAGTTGGGCACTGTAAACGATTCTGCGTTTCATCTTGCTCAGGATGTAAGGGGGTGCCCAATAAACTAGCCCCCTCGTGGGCAATCTGTATTACAAATGGTCAAGGTCAAGCATCTGGGGTTTTCACGGAGTTTATAAATTGCTGGGGAAGGGGTGGGAGGAGGAGGAAGGGGAGTGGGAGGGAGAGAAACAAGGTGGAGAAGGTGGGGTGTGAGTGGGGGAGAAACAAGGTGGGGAGGGTGGGGTGTGAGTGGGGGAGAAACAAGGAAGAAGGAGAAAAGTGGAAAGTAAGAGGGAGAGAAACAGGGAGGATGATAAAAGTGAGGAGTGGGAGGGAGGGAAGGGGAGGGGGGGCGTGATTTGAAGACTCCGAGGGGATCCAAGGGTAATGGGGGTGTGGGAAGACAAGAGAGGTAAAGGGAGGGTACAGAACAGGTTCCTGAAAGGGAGGCTGATGTAAGGAGACAAATCACACGTTTAAAAGATCAATATACCAAATGACTGCACCAAAAATTAATATGTCTAGAATTTTTGTTTTAATTCTGGAAGGTGTTATACAGTTCATGATATACTGTAGTAGATAAAGATGTGTGTGTGTGTGTACAGTATAACAGCGTCATACCCATAAGTCATCGTATTCAGAGGATTAAGATACCTTGATTAGTGGGCTAATTTATTACACACAGGAGTTAGCATCGTACTAAAAGGATACCGATAATGACAACATAACACACCACAGTACAGCACAGCACAGCACAGCACAGCACAACACAACACAGTGCAACAAAACACAACACAACACAACACAACACAAAATCAAAGGTAATTATCGAAAAAAGACAAGACAAATGATAAAATAAAACACTACCTGTATAAACGAGACAAACAACTTTGAACACGAGGATCAAGTGTGAGGTTATGATCACAGTGCCCCGACACACGCACACACCTCATCCAAGACGGTGAGTTTTTTAGTTTAACAAATTTATTGACAAAGCTTGTAGTATAGTTTGCCTATTGTGAGTAATTCAGTCAGGTCTTGACACTGAGGGTGGTGTTGTGGGGATTTAAGGCCTTGGTGCACAGTCGGGTGATTTCTGAACATATTTGGTGACATTTTTGCTCTTGATAAAAACGTTTCACGGACAGACGGATCAACTCCTCGGCTGTACCCTCCTTTTTTATTTCATGTTTGTTTGTTTTTTTGTTTTTTTTTAATACTTTTGATATTAAACGAAACTTATTGAGAAAATATCACATCAGGGAAGCGATACATTAACAACTTAAGTGTAATAGTGTCCTTTTAGTTTCAAGTAAGATAAAACAAAATAAAAATAAAAGGAAATTGTGTTAAGAAAAAGAATATATATATTAATTAATGATGAAATATTCAGATAAAAAATGTTATTGAGGAGACGTCGCTACTGCCAAACGGATTTGTATTTGTTTATTTTTTGTTTGTGTTACACGTGTGGGTGGTGGCCCCCCACCACCACTGTCTCAGATTATTGCCACATGTTGGGTCTTTCCTTCTATTTATCATCTCTTTATTATCTTTTTATGTTTCGTCATTATCGTTCTCGTCTGGCTTCTATATTACCCTTCTTTTCCTCCTCCTGTTTCTCCTTTCATCTCTCTTTGTTCTTCATTCTCCTTCTTTTCTTCTTCTTCCTCCTCCTCTTCTTCCTTCCCTTTCCTCTTCTTTCTCCTTTTTTCAACTTTCCTTCTTCCTCTTTTTCTTTTTCTTCCTTTTAATCTTCCTCTTCTTTTTCTTCCTTCTTTTCTTCTTTCTTCATCCTCCTCCTCCTCCTCCTCCTCCTCCTCCTCCTCCTCCTTCTCCTCCTCCTCCTCCCACCCAGCTGCCGTGATACTCCATTAGATAATCCGTGTTTTCCTCTCCCTGCTAATCCTCTCCTTGTTGCCCCCACATCCTCTCTCTCTCTCTCTCTCTCTCTCTCGCTCTATATATATATATATATATATATATATATATATATATATATATATATATATATATATATATATATATATATATATATTAGCATTAGCAATATTATTTGCTATTTTTTGTAGCAATATTTCTTCTTCCCTCTCTTCTTATTCCTTTACGTTTCCTATTCTTTTTCTCATTCCTCCTCCTCCTCCTCTCACCTTCCAATCATCCTCTTCCTCCTCTTAGCCTCCTCTGCTTCTCTTCTCTTCCTCATCGTCTCAACACCTGACAATCATCCTTCTCTTCCTCCTCCTCTTACTCCTCCTTCGTATTCTTCCTCTTCTCATATTTATCAACGAAAAACAATCTGAGAGGTCGAATGACTATTTCCGGATTAGAGGCAGAGCGGCGTATCTCCCTTGTTATCACCTTACACAAGAGTTGGGGGAGGGGGGGGGTAGTGAGAAGGGTTTGGGGAGGTGGGGGTGGTAGAAGAGGAGGGGGTGGTGAGAAGGGGTCGGGGGAAAGGAATGGGTGGAGGGGGTGGTAGAAGAGGGGTGTAAGGGAGTGGGGGAAGAAGGATGAGAGGAGGAAAGAAGAGTGGGAGGAGGGAGTGTTGAGATGGGGTGGGGGGAGGAGGAGGTGGAGGTGGTAAAAGGGGGTAGGGGAAGAGGAGGGGGGGAGAAGGGTGACGAGAAAATGGATGTGGGCAAGAGGGAAGAAGGAAGAGGAAAATATAGGGAGGATAAAAAAGAGGATAGGGGAAAAAGAGGAAAAAGGGATAAGGCAAATAGGAGGAGAAGAAGGGGAGGGAGGGGCTGGATAAGGAGAGGGGAAGGGTTAAGAGAGGAAGGAAAATTGCCCCTCTTATTACATGACCACGTTATTAGTGAGTCAGTTTTTATTGAGTGTATTGTTTCTGTCTGACAGCTGGTTATTATTAGGGAGTGAGAAGGACACTACTGGTGGCGTGTGTGTGTGTGTGTGTGTGTGTGTGTGTGTGTGTGTGTGTGTGTGATAGATAGATAGATAGATAGATAGAAAATATATATATTTTTTTTTACGGGCATCAGCCCACCAGGGCACAGGTCATTTTATAATGATCCACATCAAGGCCTGGGGGGGGGGGGGGGGGGATAATAAAATCATAGTAATGATCATAATAATAATTTTAATAATAATAATAATAATAATAAAAATAGTAAAATTAATAAATTAAATAACAATTATAATAAAATAAAATATTAATAATACTAATAAAAAACAAAAACAATAATAATAAAGAGCCATAAATAAAAAAGTCAAGAGTGAGAAATGATAAGAGGGAGAGCGTAGGAGAAAGATATTTTAGAGAAAAGGAAACAGATGGATTGATAGATACAGAGAGAGAGAGAGAGAGAGAGAGAGAGAGAGAGAGAGAGAGAGAGAGAGAGAGAGAGAGAGAGAGAGAGAGAGAGAGAGAGAGATCATCATGGTCCCAGGAAACATCACCACACACCAGCCAGACAGGTATAGGAATAAGTCACCGTAAAGACACCATTATATTTATTGATCACAGTTTACCTGGTGGTGATTATAAGCGTCGTGAATGACTGTTTACATGATGTTTTTTTAAGATTACTTGAGACGTAGTGACAATTTGTGTATTATGCTTTTGTTTTGTTAATGAGTTTCAGAAGTACTGACCCAATTTAACCTTACCTGACTTAACCTACCCTTACCTGACTGAACCTACCCTTACCTGACTGAACCTATCCTTACCTGACTGAACCTATCCTTACCTGACTGAACCTATCCTTACCTGACTGAACCTATCCTTACCTGACTGAACTTATCCTTACCTGACTGAACCTACCCTTACCTGACTGAACCTATGCTTACCTGACTGAACTTATCCTTACCTGACTGAACTTATCCTTACCTGACTGAACCTACCCTTACCTGACTGAACCTATCCTTACCTGACTGAACCTACCCTTACCTGACTGAGCCTATCCTTACCTGACTGAACTTATCCTTACCTGACTGAACCTATCCTTACCTGACTGAACATACCCTTACCTGACTGAGCCTATCCTTACCTGACTGAACTTATCCTTACCTGACTGAACCTATCCTTACCTGACTGAACCTATCCTTACCTGACTGAACCTACCCTTACCTGACTGAACCTATCCTTACCTGACTGAACCTACCCTTACCTGACTGAACCTACCCTTACCTGACTGAACTTATCCTTACCTGACTGAACCTATCCTTACCTGACTGAACCTATCCTTACCTGACTGAGCCTATCCTTACCTGACTGAACTTATCCTTACCTGACTGAACCTATCCTTACCTGACTGAACTTATCCTTACCTGACTGAACCTATCCTTACCTGACTGAACTTATCCTTACCTGACTGAACTTATCCTTACCTGACTGAACCTATCCTTACCTGACTGAACCTATCCTTACCTGACTGAACCTATCCTAACCTAACCTTACCTAACCTAACCTAAACTAACCTACCCTAACCTAACCTAAATTAGAGTTTGGATAAGACAGTGAAGAGCGTCTGAAATATAGGTCACATTTACCATATACAGGTTTTATCACTGTTAGAAGTCATACCTGTATCTCATGACCCGAAATACAAGAGAATATTCACCGTACTGTAAAATTTCTCAACCATACATATCGTTGGAGGAGGAGTCGGGGCGTCTAGTTGTTTTTGTTTACTTCGTTAGTATTAGCTTCCCAGTTTGCCCAGTTGTCGTCCAGTGTCTCATTAAGTACAGCACAAGATTGAACGGTGTATGGTGTAGAAGTGTCTGTTGTTGTCGTTGATGTGTCGTGTTTTATAAACCAGTTCCGCTGTGAATAATTTCCTTTGTTATATAGTAAATGTGAAAAATAATTATAAAGCTTCAATAACACAGTAACTGTTAACTACATGCATGGACCAATAAGGCGATACTTTGAACAAATAGCCATTGAGAATCTGCTATTACGTTTGAATGACCAATCCAATGGGAGAGAAGTTTAATTTGAAGACTGTTTTTAGTGCATATTTGAGCCAATCAACCAATGAGTACTCACCATGTGAATGTGAACCACCAATCACAGGCCGAGATGTATTATTATTAAAACGCTCCCTCGTCGAATTCCTGTTTTTGTATGTGTGTCTGTACTCTGATACGAAGCATTAAAGAGAGAGATTATTATCGTTGCTGTATTTCTCGGGATTATTACATAATTGAGTCTCTCGTCTTGTATCTTCTGCCCTTGAACTCTCGTCTCATCTCGTCTTTAATTTGTACTGTTTTATCCTATTTCTTTAATCATTCTTTTCTTCCAATTCTTCTGTATTTTTTGGCTCTTGTTTTTATCATCTTTTATATCTATCGTTTATTATGTTTTTATGATTTATGTCTTAGGATTTTTATTTACTTTTTGGCCCTCTTCGTCTTTGTGTGTGTGTGTGTGTGTGTGTGTGTGTGTGTGTGTGTGTGTGTGTGTGTGTGGCTCTTGAGTACGATCACTTGAGAGAAATAAGAGATGGATGTCTAAAATTGTGTACGTGTGTGTGTGTGTGTGTGTGTGTGTGTGTGTGTGTGTGTGTGTGTGTGTGTGTGTGTGTGTGTAACCCAACAAGGTCTCGGAGGGGTTGAATAACCAGTATTTTCCCTCCACATTCTGGGGGAGTTATGGCCGGTTTTGTCTCTACGGGGAACCTGGTGGTCGAGTTCTTTGTGTTGACGAGGTTTTATTGTTCATCACTACCACCGTTCTTCATGCATCGTGTGTTGAGCGTCGTTTTGTGCTGTCCGTCGTTCACCTGTCGTGCGTCGTGTGTTTCTCGTGCGTTCGTCGTGGATCGTTCAAAACCTCTCAGAGTTCGATCTAAGATTTGCTGGGGTGAAGGGTGCACAACAGCGTCTCTTGTTGTGTTACTGGGGAGCTGTGACCCAGGAGGACAAGGTTACACTAAATATAGGAGGAAAAATATGTTGCCTTGTCCCGTGTGTGTGTGTGTGTGTGTGTGTGTGTGTGTGTGTGTGTGTGTGTGTGTGTGTGTAGTTTATCCTCTCTCTCTCTCTCTCTCTCTTCACAATGTAATTTAAAAACTATTACGAAGCGATGTCTGCCGCTGGGCCCAGCCAGGGTCACCCACGGGCTGCTGGAGGAGGAGACCAAATAAAAGAGAACGAAGAAGAAGAAAGAAGAGGTTGAGCAGAGGATGGAGTGAGAAGAGGAGGGATAAGAAGGAAGAAGATGAAGAAAGAAGAGGTTGAGCAGAGGATGGAGTGAGAAGAGGAGGGATAAGAAGGAAGAAGATGAAGAAAGAAGAGGTTGAGCAGAGGATGGAGTAAGAAGAGGAGGGATAAGAAGGAAGAAGATGAAGAAAGAAGAGGTTGAGCAAAGGGTGGAGTAAGAAGAGGAGGGATAAGAAGGAAGAAGATGAAGAAAGAAGAGGTTGAGCAGAGGATGGAGTACGAACAGGAGGGAGGAAGAGAATGATGAGGTGAAGAGAGGGTGAAATACGAACAGGGCGATGTAGAAAAGTAAGAGAAGGAGATATAAGAAAGAGAGTAGGGGAACAAGGGGAGGAGAATGGATTCATTGGAGTAGAAGTGAGCATTGAAGATGGATAAAGAAAGAGAGATAATTGAAGAATAAGGCAGGAAGAAGAGGTAGAATGGAAGGAGGAAGAAGACAAAATTGTAAAATAATTGGAGGAGAATGATAAGGAGATAACATAGAAGAGTAAAGAGGAAATGGAGAAGGAAGGTAAACAGAAGATAGAACAGGAGAATAAGAAAGGAGTGGAAGGTTAACTAGAATAAATGAATAAATATTAATGAAAGAAGAAAGGGGAAGATAAAGGGTAAATATAATTAAAGTGAGAAGAGAGAAAGATAAAAGAAGATAATATGTAAAAGGTGGATAGGACCCAACAATAGAGACGAGAATAAATTTTCCATAACAAAGGCATAATGGAACTAAAGGGGGATAATAAAGAGGGATTAAAAAAATAGAGAAAAATGATGAAGGAAGTGGATGGAAGGAGATAATGAAAGAAGGAACAGGTGTAGGAAGACGGTGAATTTGAGTGTTGTTGTTGCCTTGTGTGTGTGTGTGTGTGTGTGTGTGTGTGTGTGTGTTTAAATGCCCGTAACCCAGAAGGAGCTAAGGTAATACGGTGTTCCCTCATATACATTAGAGAGAGAGAGAGAGAGAGAGAGAGAGAGCCTTTGGTAGACCAAGACATAACTGTAGGTGCCACAGGGGTGAGTGAGACGGGGGACAGGTGGGCTGCTCCCCCACACACAAACAAACACACCCACCACACCTCCTCCCTCCTTCTTTTACACACACACACACACACACACACACACACACACACACACACACACACACACTTCCTCCCTCTCTGCCAACACCTTCCACTCTTCACATCAACTATATCCTCTCCATTCCACATTACCCCTCCCTCCTCACATGGGCAGGAGGAGGGGGGGGGTGAAAGGAGTGGAGAGAGGGGGGGAGGGACGGGAAAGGCATGTGTGGGGAAGGGAGGGAGGAACTTGTGTGGAAGAGAGAAGGATGGAGATATAGGTGTTGTGAGAGACGAAAGTGAGGGAGAGATAGAGATAAGGGAGGAAGGGGTGGGGGGGAGGGGGAGAGGTTATGAGAGTATGCATGAGTAAGAGGGAGGGATTAGAGAGAATGGGTGAGAGGTATAGGATGAGAGAAAATGGAGGGAGGGAGAATGGATGAATGAGAGGGAGGAGTGGGTGAGAGGGCATGTGGTAGAGGGAGGGGAGAAAGGGGGTGAGGGAGAGCGGCTGGGAAGGAGGTAATGAGAGAATGACAGGAAGGGAGATAGCTAGAGAGAATGGGTGAAAGGGAGTGAATATGAGAAATGGGTGAGGGAGAGGAGTGAGTGAGGGAGGGAGGGGAAGGGTGTGAGGGGTAAGGGAGGGAGGGGAAGGGTGTAAGGGGTGAGGTAGGAGGGGTAGACTGAACGGACGGTTAGACAGGAAATACCAACCCCTCCCTGCACCCCCTGCCAACTGTGCCCTGCCCTGCCCTGCCCTCCCCCTCCTTCCATCCCTCCCTCCCTCCTCCAGTCCTTATGTCTCCTCCTCCGGCTTCCTTCCATCACTCTATCCCTCTCTTGTAAGTCTTGTTTTATCTTATTTCCTCAATTCCTCGTTTACACTTCGTATAAAAGTCAATTTCAAGACTTAATTTCAGCGCTTTTAATTGTATATCTGGAGGAGGTCTTAAGATGCTTTGTGTTAAATGTTTGCCGCCGTCGATGTCTCCTCCTCCGTCGTGAACGAAATGATCGTAATAGCACGTTTGAAAACTTAAGCGAAAAGAACGAAGACGTGGAGTTTGCCCCGCGGTGCCCACACTAGCCAACCAGCGCGATGCACCTGCCGACGCTGTGCCCCGCCCCGCAAACCCACCCGCCTTGATGCCACTAAATCAGCATTGAGTTCTAAATAGCCAATGGCTGAATTACGAAATGTATATAAAGGTTTGTATTTTCGAGTTTGAAGGAGGGTGATTGGACATTTATCAAGAGGGAAAGATAAAATGCGAGGGTTTCTTTTATGGAGGTGGGGCATCAGGGTAGGGACGTCTGGGAGGGGGGACCATTATGGTGGAGTTGGACAGCTAAGATAAGTGTCAATTTTTATCGGTATATTTTTTTCTCTGTAATTGACTTGCGGATTCTATATCGAATAAACTTCATGCAGTTTGACTGTATATTATTTTTTCCTTGTCTCAATGAATGTAGTTTAGAAAGCTAAAAATTGTGTAAGAAACCCGGAAACAGTGATTGAATCGAGAAAAGCTGGGGTGGGTGGGGGCAGGGAGGCGAGGTTATCGTGCGCCAGGCAGCCGTGCGCTACAGCTTCCTCCCAGATGAACAAAGATGATAAAATTTGACCGTCATGGATTTTACTCTTGAATTATGCTTGTATTTTTTCTTCCTCCGTTCCTGTTTCTTCCTCTTTTTATTGGTCGGTCCGTCGTGCTTTCCCGGACTTGGTGAGGGCAAGCAGGTCCAGCGGGCCAAGAGGGGGAGGAGAGTTTGTTGTGTTGGTTTGTCGTCTCGGAACAAAGGATCACCCGGGCTGGAACGCCTCATACCGTACACCTCTTGAATGAGATAAATTGTCTTTTAATATTCATCTCTCCTCGTACATAATTAAATAAACAATATAATGTATTATGTTTTACGTTTGTTTATTCAAATGAAAGAATATAAACATCTATTCACTTCTTGAATATGAAATAAATTTGAGGAAAATACAGCTATTGTCCGGGCAAATTTACATACAAATATTAGTTTTAATAGAGGATCTGTTAACTGTGTGTTAGCAGTGCACGGTTTAAAGGGATTAATGTATACTAATGTGTGCTGGGTTAAAAATATTGCGTAGTTTTACACTTATTTAACGTCGTCTTGTTCAACCATGGCATTATTATTATTAATGCTTTTGTTGTGGTTCATTAAAAGTACTGTACCTACAGTTTTTATTTGTATAGTTCTCATGTTGTCAAAACTAATTTTTTGTGGTCCACCAGTTGACTGTTAATAGATGCAGTGATTGATTATAATAATTGGAATCAGATGAGCATACTGTACTCCATACTTACTCAGCATCGTCAACCACAAAATTATTGATTTATGTGACAGGTACAGTGAGTCCCAGGCGGGGACTACAGACATTGGTGTGTTAATTTAGCTCAGAATGTAAGTTTGTCGACAGCTCCTTAACCCGGCCATTTACACTTTTTTTTGTATGAATATAAAAGTTGCCTGACGGCCTGTTAGGGGCGATGCGGATAATTTATACTGTACAGTGTACACTAACCCATCGGCACACAAGGAGGCAGGGTGGTCAGGACTACACTGGCTGCCTTTACTTTCCCACTTCTAATATTAGGTACTGTACCTATTGAGAGGTGAATGAACTAGGCCCCAAGCCCTGGACGTGAACCAGCGACCCTTTGGCTAAAAGACGAGCGATGTATTTACTTGGCCACTCCACCCTAAACATAAATATATATTTGACTACAGCTACTTAACCTCGTCATCTACATGTAGTAATATAAATATGTTAACATTTTCACTACACCATTGACACATGTCATCTGTCTTACACATAAAGATCAATTATGTCTTGAGAAATATAAATTGCGTAATAGACCTGAACGTTTCTCAACCTTCCCTAACCTTGGGTGACTCTCCAAGATTGGTTCCTAAGATATTTCCTGTAACTGGAAGTTAATGAGAACTCACCGAGTTACGGTCTTTTCTCAGTACAATTTGGACCTAAGTTTCCCTGGTTCTTTACGCCGTAACTTTTATAAGCCAGTTTATATAAGAACATAAAAATGGAGGAAACTGCAGCGGGCCTATTGGCCCATACTGGGCAGTCCCGTTCACACCCAACCCCTATTGCTCACATAAGCATCCAACCTATGTTTGAAGCTATTCAGCGTATTTGAGTTAATGATGATATTTGGTAACTTGTTCCATTCATCCACTACTCTGTTTCTAAACCAGTGTTTACCTATTTCACGCCTAAATCTAAATTTGTCTAATTTAAAACCATTGTTACGAGTTCGCTCCTGGTTGGATAGTTTGAGTACCTTTGTAATGTCCCCTTTGTTTAGCCCTGCCTTCCACTTATACACCTCTATCAGGTCGCCCCTCGCTCTACGTCTCTCGAGGGAGTGCAAATTAAGATGCTTTAACCTGTCTCTATACTCAAGGTTCCTAATGCCCGGGATTAGTCTTGTCATTCTCCTCTGAATTCTTTCCAAGGATTCTATATCCATTCTGTAGTACGGTGACCAGAACTGAACTGCGTAATCTAGGTGTGGTCTCACAAGAGCAAGATACAGTTTTAGGATGACCTCGCTAGTCTTGTAACTAACACTCCTTTGTATGAACCCAAGTATTTTATTAGTCTTGTTACGAGCAAAAGCACATTGTTTACTTGGCTTAAGTTTCCTACTTATCATTACTCCTAAATCTCTCTCGCAGTCGGATTTCTCTATGGCATCGTTGTTCATCTGGTTTCCCTGTTTACATCTATACTGAGTACTTTACATTTGTCCACGTTGAATTTCATCTGCCATTTTTCAGACCATTCGAAAAATTTGCTTAGATCTTCCTGTAGTTTTGCTGAGTCCTCGTCAGATTTAATAACACGTCCTATTTTAGTGTCATCAGCAAATTTGCTTATGTTGCTGTCTATGCCGATATCTATGTCGTTTATGTATATAATAAATAATAATGGTCCAAGTACTGAGCCTTGGGGAATTCCACTTGTGACGTTGCTCCAATGGGACTTAGTGCCATTAATGCTCACTCTCTGTTTCCTGTCCTGTAACCACGCCCTAATCCATTTAAGGATATTACCTTTGATGCCATGTGCTTCTTACCTTTCTAATTAGTCTTTCGTGGGGGACTCTGTCGAAGGCTTTGCTAAAGTCGAGATATACCACATCATAATTGTGCCCCTCGTCCACCGATTTGAAAACTGATGAAAAGAATGTTAATAGATTAGTTAGACAAGAACCTTCGCTTGTGAAGCCATGCTGGGAATCATTGATCAATCGGTGCTTCTCCAGGTGATTTCGAATAGAGTTTGAAATTATTGCTTCCAGTAATTTGCCTGTCTGGGGAAAAACTTGACCTGACCTATCCTCTAAAAATCTCAACTGAGTGTGTGAACAAAGTAAGTATAAGTTTTTCTTGAACTTTAGTACCGGTTCCCAGAGATTCTTGTGATAAATCATTTCTATTAGCGGGGATAAGTTTTAGTGCAGTAGACTCCAGCAGGTACAGCACGAACTTTCTCATGCACTCAAACTAAATACTAAATATTTATACTCAAGAATATACATCATCGACGACTGGGCCTCAAATATCAGTGTTTTAATCAATGCAGTTTAAAATGTGGTAAATATACATTGATATTTTAGGAGATATAAAGAGAAAAGTGATTTAAATGAGCTTCAGTTAAGTTTTCCCACATCTCCAATTAGAGGAAAACCTTACATTAGGACTCTCAGAACTCGGGCATTGGCTGAGAGAACTGAGAGGTCGTAACTCACGCTCAGGGTTTGAAAACACCTGTTCCAGTAATCTCAGGTGAGGGATTACTTAGCGGGGTTTAGTCTGGGTAATCCGCCCGATAAACAGGTAGGGGGCCAAGGGGGGGGGGGGGCTTCTTGTGGTTACCGTTGTCCATTACAGAGTGGCGAGGAGGGATTAACGTGTTTTTACCTGGATTTATGAGGATTATTGAAGTCTTCTCTCGTTCATGGGGATTAAGATACAATTGGAAAGGATTTATTTTGTTGATTTTATTTGTTATTTCTTTTTTACTTATTATTTATGACTGATTATTATTATTAATTTCTGCTTATTTCCTTTGTATTTAATTTTTACAAGTCACGATTAATTATAAATTTATATGTGTTTATTTATGGATGTATGTCAATTATATTTTACGAGATAGATAGATAGATAGATAGAGGGATATACAGATAGATAGAACGAAAGACTTGGATAAACTAGAAAGATAGACATGAAAGAAGAAAGAAAGGTGTATGAATAAGATATAATGAGGAGAAAGCGGAGGAACAAAGCGCGTCACTAGTATGTGTGTCAACCAATATACAAAACGGCATCAATAAGATACACCAAACTTTCCAACAATTTTTAAGACTTTACGTGTGTGTGTGTGTGGGGGGGGGGGGGTCGGTGGGTGTAGGTGGGGAGGGGGGTGTCGGTGGGTGTAGGTAGGGGGGGGTGGATGGGTGGGTGTAGGTGGGTGGAGTGGGGTGGGATTGTGTGTGTGTGTGTTAAAGACGATATTATCATATTTCTGTAATTAATAAAAAGAAAACTGATCATGGTATTACTATTGATAAATGAGTAATAATTTGGCACATAATTATAATAGTAATACTAACCACAATAGTAATATTAATAATACTAATAGTAATAATACCGGTGATATTAAGGATAATAATGATAAGGATATTACTACTACTACAAATAATAATAATAATAATAAAAATAATAATAATAATAGTAGTAATAATAATAGCAACAACTAATGTAAACACCGACGACGGTCTATTTACCAGGTACTCGGTTCAGTTTAAAAATAGCAGCAAATAGCCTCCATGAGTTTCAACATCGGTGTGTTGATGATAGGTTCGTGGGTATATATTATGTGGATGGGTGAATAATAGGTTGTGAGTGTGTTGTGGGTGAATTCTCAGTAGTGACCACCAGGATCAAACAGGTAGGTAGGTCCCGGCAGGTAATCCTTCACCTGGGCTTTGTTTATCTGTGGGTGAGTCTCTCTCTCTCTCTCTCTCTCTCTCTCTCTCTCTCTCTCTCTCTCTCTCTCTCTCTCTCTCTCTCTCTCTCTCTCTCTCTCTCTCTCGTACGAAATATGACTATGAGACGATGATCTTATTTACGTCTATTCTTAGTGGACATATCAATGGCCCGATACGTCTGTTTGTCTATTTACGTCTATCATATCTTCACGAATGACGTCAGTTAGTCCGGACACCACACAGGAGTTATTGTAGATATAATCCAGCTCGTTATGTATTCTTTAAATCAGTAGGTCGAAGGTCAGGGGTCTCAAGGCCAATTAGTACCTTGATGTTGGGGGATTAAGTGCTGTGATAGTATCCCCTTCAGCGACTGCCTCCCTCAACCACAGAAAACGGGGTGTGCTTTGCTATAATCTATTCATCCCATTTTGAGATAATTGGTCAGATGGGCTCCAATTTTACAAGGCCCCAGTCCTTATAAGCCCCAATTTTCATAGACCCCCCCCCCCCAGTTCTAAGGGACACTGGTTGGTTTACTGGTCTAATGGGCCTCAATTCTAATGGTTAGGTTAGGTTTGGTTCTTTTGGATGGAGGACCATTGAGTGAGTAGATGTTTACCTCCACTTTGGTTAAGTTCCTGCTTTTGAAAGTTACTATAAGTGATAAGTGTGATATAGGTAATTGTAATTGTTATCACTGTAAGTATGATGCCTCCCCGCGCGCCTTAGTACCATGCATTAACCTTCTGGTACCCCTTGAGAACACACACACACACACACACACACACACACACACACACACACACGTAAGCAGTTTCATAATCCAACAGGAAGTGATAAGAATAAACACAAAGATCATCCACACTGGTATTTATTTATGAGTTCTAAAAGGTCATAGGTCAAGGTCAGTCAGACAGTTGGTAGTGGGTGTGGTCGGCGTAGGTGCGCACTTGTGTTTAGTGTTGCCTCACCTGTTGATTATGCTGAGAGAGAGAGAGAGAGAGAGAGAGAGAGAGAGAGAGAGAGAGAGAGAGAGAGAGAGAGAGAGAGGACAAATTCACAAAGGTTCGTTTTATAAATTTTCCTCGTAACTGGTGATGTGAAGACGCATAAGACTGTCTGATCTAATCTCGGGAGTGAAAATAATGGGATCTCGTCAGGATTAGTCACACCAGCTTATTTCACCTGATGATTCAACTTCATATCCTAACCTAACCCCTACCAGGTACCATAAGGATGAACGGTGAACGGAAATAAAGTCACAGGGAAAAAAGTTACATGACTTATACACATTAACAACACAATATATATATGATGGTAGTGCACGTAGGTTAGGTTAGGTTAGGTTTTTTCCGTGCCTTTTTTCCTGGATTCAAATAAGCTGGTCTAATCTTCAGGCAAAATGAACTGGGGGTGTCTAATCTTCAGGTGATAAAGAATAATGTTTACCACAGTAAATTAAAACGTCAAAATTTACACCCAGACTGCCTTAATGAGTTACTGAATCACTCTAGATCCGGGTTCAGGTCCACGGTTCTCAGTGAGACGTATAGGTTAAGTTTTCCTTGTACCTGGTGACGTAAAAATGCGTTTAAATGGTTGACTCCAGCTGAAACATCATAAAAACGTCGATAATGGCAACAGAATTATACTAAGATCTTACCAGAAGTAGAGACGTTCACTTGGCACGATTCAAGTGTGTGTGTGTGTGTGTGTGTGTGTGTGTGTGTGTGTGTGTGTGTGTGTGTGTCCCATGCTGAATCTTGCCCAAAACACTTCACCCTAATGGAAATAAACTTTTAATTAATGACTAGATTCAGCTGTCCTAGGTGTGAGTCGACTTTCTGTTTACCATTGTTTACATACCTGAATTAATGTAGACAAATAAGACAATTTTACTGTACATCTGTCTCTATAAATTAAATAACTTATCTATCTGTCAATGAATCTCTGTCTATATATTTATCTTTCTATATCTATGTCTACATTTACCTGTATCTACCTGTCTCTTTCTCTCATCAATCAACTCTTTCTAAATACCACAACAAGCTTCCTCCCCCCTCCCCTCCCCTCCCCCCCCTCTTTTCTCTCTCTTTGTGGCCACAACCGTCTTCTTCCTCACCTTCCCGTCCACCGTCCCATAATTTATTGCTCCTCACTCACTCTTTATTCACTTTATTCCTCCTCACATCCTTTCCTCCTTCCTCCTCGTATTCTTCCACCCTTCCTGGTTATAGAGAGGAGAGATATTGTCGGGTGTGTATGTGTAATGTGTTTGTGTGTGTGTGTGTGTTTGTATATGTATAATGTTCTTGTGTGTAGTGTTTATGTAAATGTGTGTTCGTTTGTGTATTGCTATCATTGGTATGAGTGGGTGTTATGTTTATGTATGTGTGTGTATGATTAAATATTTGTATAGTGTTTGTATTTTGATCATCTTGGTGATAATTTGTGGACGTTTGGCAATTAAGAACGTCATCCCCCCCCCTTTACTTAGCTGTGACATTTTCCTCTCCCCTTACTTCACTCATGACCCCCCCTTTACCCCCTACCATTTCCTCCTTACCCCCACCCCACCCCCTCCTGCCTTCTCCTAGATTTGACAACACCCTCCCTCCTCCACCCCTTATCTAAATGTGACCTTTCTCCTCCACCCTTTAAGCTGACACCCCCTTCCCTTTTCTGTTACTCCCCCTCCCCTACCTTGAGTTACGACCCTTGACCAAAATGTGACCCACTCCTTCTTAATTGTGACCCTCCCCTTCCCCCTTCTCCTCCTAAACTGGACCTTCTCAGCTCACTTCCCCCTGAACCGTGACCTTCTACCTCTCCCTCCACAACTCCAAAACCATGATCTTATCCCCTCCCCCTTCTCCCTCCTCCCCTCCCCCTCCTTCTGGACTGGACCTTTCCCTCCCTTTCTGAACTGTGACCTCCATCTCACATTCCCTCCCTCCCGCCCTCCCCCTCTGAACTGGACCTTTTCCCTCCACCTTCCCTCCCCCCTCTAAACTGTGACCTCCTCCACTCCCCCTCCTCCTCCAAGTTCCTCCATACCATAATGATAAGTCATATGATATAATTTATTTAGATTTTAGTAAAGCATTTGATAGAGTCCCTCATGAGAGATTGATAAGGAAGGTAGAAGCACATGGAATAGGTGGATCATTATTAAAATGGATTAGGTCATGGTTAACTGATAGGAAACAAAGAGTCAGCATAAATGGATTTAAGTCAGACTGGGGTGCGGTCAAAAGCGGAGTTCCCCAGGGATCTGTATTGGGCCCTCTGCTGTTTGTTATATTCATTAATGATCTTGATTTAGGTATAACTAGTAGGATTAGTAAATTTGCAGATGATACCAAAATGGGGAGAGTGATAAATTCAGACAGTGACTTTGAACACCTTCAAAGAGATCTAGATACCTTACATGAGTGGTCAGTAGACTGGCAAATGAATTTTAATACTGATAAATGCAAGGTACTACAGATAGGGAAGACGAATACAAACGTTAAGTATAAACTAGGTAACACGGAAATGGAAAACTCAGATTGTGAAAAAGATCTAGGTGTATTTGTTAGCAACGACTTGAAACCTAGAAAACAATGTATTAGCGTTCGCAACAAGGCAAACAGGATTCTTGGGTTCATATCTAGGAGTGTGAGTAACAGAAGTGCTGACGTTATCTTGAAACTTTACCTAGCATTAGTGAGGCCACACATGGATTATGCGGTTCAATTCTGGTGTCCTTATTATAGAATGGACATAGATTCTTTGGAGAGAGTACAAAGAAGAATGACAAAAATGGTCCATAATATTAGAAACCTTCCATATGAAGAAAAACTGAAAAGCTTAGGCTTGCATTCATTAGAGAGTCGTAGAGTTAGGGGAGATATGATAGAGGTGTTCAAGTGGGCAAGTGGGATTAAGAATGGTAAAATGGAAGATGTTCTGAAGCTCAGTAATAACGAAATAACTAGAACAAATGGCTTTAAATTAGATAAATTCCGATTCAGAAAGGATATAGGCAAGCACTGGTTTGGTAATAGAGTTGTGGATATGTGGAATAGGCTACCGAGTGCTATAGTAGGACCGGGGACGCTAGGGAGCTTCAAGACGAAGTTGGATAGGCACGTGGAAGTGCTGGGATGGGTGTGAAAGGGATCTGCCCTGTATGGGCCAGTCGGCCTCCTGCAGTATCCCACTTTCTTATGTTCTTATGTTCTTATCCCCCGACCCTCCAAGGTGTAGATGAGGCAGGGTGTAGGAGGAGCGACACATGTGGAAGTTCGTTACAAGAGCGCCAGGCGAGGCAGTAAACCCGGGCGTCACACTTCCCACACAAACACCCAACTTCCGTTTTCTTCAACACTTAAGCCTCGTCTCGTCCGGTATTTTGGGTAGGAGGTGTCCACTAAGAGGGGGGGGGGGGTGATGGAGAGGTCAGCGAGGGCGGGGAAGGGGGTGAAAGGGCAATGAAGGAGAGAAAGGCGACATTGGGAGAGACAGAGGGAGGACCAGTGAAGGAAAGGGGGGAGAAGGGTAAGTGAAGGAGAGAAGAAGGGAGAAGCAAGGCCAGTGAAGAAGAGAGGGAGGGAGAGATAGGGAAAGGACGGTGAGAGGTGGTGAAGTAAGAGAGACTAAAGGGAGAAGGAGAGTTTGTACTGGGAAGATGAAGGAATCAGTGACGGAGAGGGAGGGGGAGATAATTGAGGGAGGGAGGGGGGAGGGGATTAGTGAAAAAGAGAAGGTGGGAGTGTCCATGGGAGGGGAGGGGAGGGGAGGGGGTGAAGTAAATGAAGGAAGGTCAGTGAGAGGTAAGGTGAGACAAATGGTCGTTATTCTCACCAATTATTTCCTCACACACTGATTTTATTGTCTGTATTTGTTCTTCACTTTGTATACATTTTATACATTATACATGATATGTATTTATACTTACAGAGTACCTTATATACATGTTGAACTTTTTACTTTATACATATTCTGTATTTTATATATTATTTCTAAGAAGTATAAAGTGAAACTCCATTGTATTTTACGTTATTTATTTTATACTAAAATTTGTATTAATATGAACGATGATGTCTACAGCATGTGTATAGTGATAAGATGTATACCTGCCTGTACATATTATACAGTATACAGTATATGTATTGATGAAAGAGTAATGCATTTGTATGATGCTTGCAGGTTTTATTCATGAAAAACAATACATTTGTATGCAGTAGATGTATTAATTATGAATACTTTTATACAGCATTGTTTTGTTTAATAATGATAATAATAATAATAATAATAATAATAAAACAGGGTAATAATAATAATAATAATAATAATAATAATCACATTTTAATATCTACAACCGTGGGTACAGTTGTATAATTATATAAACTTAAAATTTCAACAACTTAGTAAAAATAATATTGCTTTTATTACCAATAATAGTAATATTGTAATAATTATAACTCTTAGGAACTATACAAGTACTGAACCCAGTTTTCCAATTCAAGAGTTACATTAATATTATTATTTGTCTTTACAGAAGGTAAGACACTCACCCGCCACACCAACACTGAACAAGCCACAAGCGTCCACGTGAGTACACAGTGTATTATTTACGCCTTTCACTCTTGCCACTCCTTTCCCTGCAAGTTGTAAATGACGGGACAGGCGTAAACACAGGCTCTCTCTTCCTACGCTGTCATTCACTCACTCGTATCATAGCAGGTGTGTTGGGGTGTAGTACAGTACTCATCTTCCACAACATATGGTAATGAACACAGTATATTTAGCCAGGAATATGACAGAAAGTGAACAGCAACAATATAGATGTGGGGATCATTATCCATTTGGTTTATCCCCGTTGCTTCACACAGTCCACCACCACCACCTGCATCACCTTCTTTAGAAACCACTCGATGTGAGGCAATAGTTATTTTACATTTTATATTAATGAAGTTAGTAGTAATAATTTGGGGATGATGGTGTGTGTGTGTGTGTGTGTGTGTGTGTGTGTGTGTGTGTGTGTGTGTGTGTGTGTGTGTGTGTGTGTGACAGGAATAATCGTTGTTTGAATAATTTATCTTTATGTGTATCCTTAGGAACTATGAAAGAAAATGCAAATACACACACACGCACACACCCCTAAACTACCTTTTGTTATATAAGAACATAAGAATGGAGGAAACTGCAGCGGGCCTATTGACCCATACTGGGCAGTCCCGTTTATACCCAACCCCTATTGCTCACATAAGCATCCAACCTATGTTTGAAGCTATTCAGCGTATTTGAGTTAATGGTGATATTTGGTAACTTGTTCCACTCATCCACTACTCTGTTTCCAAACCAATGTTTACCAATTTCACGCCGAAATCTAAATTTGTCTAATTTAAAACCATTGTTACCGGTTCCCTCCTGGTTGGATAGTTTGAGTACCTTTGTAATGTCCCCTTTGTTTAACCCTGACTTCCATTTATACACCTCTATCATGTCGCCCCTCACTCTACGTCTCTCGAGGGAGTGCAAATTAAGATGCTTTAACCTGTCTCTGTATTCAAGGTTCCTAATGTCCGGGATTAGTCTTGTCATTCTCCTCTGGATTCTTTCCAAGGATTCTATATCCATTCTGTAATACGGTGACCAGAACTGAACTGCGTAATCCAGGTGTGGTCTCACAAGCGCTAGATATAATTTTAAGATGACCTCGCTAGTCTTGTAACTAACACTCTTTGTATGAACCCAAGTACTTTATTAGCCTTGTTACGAGCAAAAACACATTGTTTACTTGGCTTAAGATTCCTACTTATCATTACTCCTAAATCTCTCTCGCAGTTGGATTCCACAATGGCATCGTTGTTCATCTGGTAACTGGTTTCCCTGTTTACATATATTTCGATAACATTAAGATTTCTCTCCCCGGCCGAGGTTTATCATCATGCAATCTGTTAATACAAGCCGTTGGTGCTGTAAATCCAGGCAGTGTAACCGGGGCGTAATATACCTAACTCTTAAGTAGGTAATATTATGCTTTTGGGGATTCTTAAAGGTTCTTATGGGGGGAATATATGTTACGTCATCGGTGTGGGTTAGTGAGGAAGGTATACGTATGGTGTAAAGTTAGGGTTTCCTCTTAGCTGCAGATGGGGGGGGGGGGGCTCTGATACCAAGAGAGTATATATAAAAAATGAGAGAAAGAATGGGAGGGAGAGAAGTTAGGTAGAGAAAATGGGGTGAAAATTAGATAGAAATAGATTTAAAAGGAGAGAGAAAGGGAGAGATAATTATGTAGAGAAAAAAGAAAATAAGTAGACAAAAATAGACATAAAACAGAGAGAGAGGAAGAGACGGGAAGGCAGAGAAACACGAGATGAGGGAGATAGTCAGATAATCAGGTTGAAAAGAAATGAGAAGTAGAGAGAGAGAGAGAGAGCCCGGAAGCTCCCCCCAGCACCTATTGTAGTCAGGTAGGACAAATACCTGGGTTGCAAAACTCCCTCACCAGACACACAACGGAGAAACAGGCAACGGAAGGAGAGATCTAACAGTAACGGTAACAACAGAGGGAGGAGGTAAAACAGTAACAGGAAGAGCAGAAAGAGGAAGTGAAGTAACAGTAACAACAGGGGAAGTGAAATAACAATAACAGAAACAAGTGTCAGTATTTTAAACAGTAGGATGAAAGAGCATGATTCTATGCCGTTGATACTAACAGCAGTAACATAAACAGGAAAAGCAGCAACAGGAAAAACAAGTAGTTGTAACAGGAAAATCAACATTAACAATCAACAGGAATATCAACATTAACAACAGGAAAAATGTAACAACAGGAAAAAAACAACATTAGCAGCAGGAGGCAACGAGGATAATGATGAAGGTCACCTGAGAGAGAGAGAGATAGAGAGAGAGAGAGAGAGAGAGAGAGAGAGAGAGAGAGAGAGACAGACACACACACACACACACACACACACACACACACACACACACACGGGCGTAACGTCTTTTCCCAGAGGTTCCGTTCGTCCGTTCGTCCGTCTCTCATCCGTCCGGGCGGGGCCAGGCGGGAGGCGAGGGTCGGAAGTGCACCGGTAATGACCACTTCTGCCCACCCGCTAATTTGGATCCTCGCGCCGCCTCTGGACGGAACTGCCGGCCCCTTCTTGGAGGAGGTTATGGGCCAGACCACAGGAGGTGAGGAAGGAGGAGGTCGCCGGGTGGGATGTCGGTGTCTTCTGCTTGGCTCACCGCAAAGGGTCTATTTGGGAGCCTTTTTATCGTGTTTTTGTTGTTTATTATTATTATTATTATTTATTATTATTATTATTATTATTATTATTATTATTATTATTATTATTTTATTATTATTATTATTATTATTTATTATTATTATTATTATTATTATTATTATTATTATTGCCAATCCTAATCACCAGCTGGCGTCTCGCGCGAGTAAGAGAGGCACTTGACTTCCTCAACAACATTGGGTAATTCTTCGTCTGCTGACAATTGCATCTGACCTAATATTATCAAGGTCAAAGGTCACTAACTTCATCATGCCTATTTTATCATTATCAATGTCATAAATTGTATAAATGATAACATGTTTTGATAAGTCACTAATACATGAAATCCTGTGGTGTGTGTGTGTGTGTGTGTGTGTGTGTGTGTGTGTGTGCGTGCGTGCGTGTAGTAATAATATACAATTGAGTATATTTATAATATTTTTACTTTGACCATAAACACTGGTGGAGTCAGAACTAACTCTCTCTCTCTCTCTCTCTCTCTCTCTCTCTCTCTCTCTCTCTCTCTCTCTCTCTCTCTCTCTCTCTCTCTCTCTCTCATAATGTGTGCAGGTGTGAGGGGACAGGTGTTGACAAATGAGTCTTGACACCTGTTGTCATTACTTATACAGGTGAGAGGTGACAAAGAATTAATGATACGGTTTTGGACAGAATACACCAGTGACTGAGAAATACAGTGCAGATATAAATTAATTATATCTATCCCTTTCAAAAGTGTCATTATAATCACACCACCATCATCATCATCATCATCATCATCATCATCATCATCAAAGCAATGACCTCACAACACTATATGTTATCACACTCATCCTCGAGTTTTTCCTCCTCACTCTTCCTCCTGCTGCCTCACAAAACAGTAAACAACAAGTGGTGTGTGGCGGCATGTTTTATCGTCATTTTTGGCGGGAAATACCATAAACATTTAAACATCTGGTGTGCCTGAGGGCATTGTGGTCAGCTGGCCAGATGACTCCACCAGGGAGGGAAGGGGGGGGGATCCCCCGGTAGCTTAGTTTGGTAAGTGATTCCTCCTTTTAATTGTGCTATATTAACTTCCTCTCCAACGGGTGGTGCTAAAATTAGCCTGAACTGCCCCGGTAGTGTAGTAATTATCTTGGTATGTGATGGAAGTATGCTTAGGTTATTTAAGAGGAGGAAATAAGCTGATGGGATACAGTAGTGGTTCACGTGTGTTGCGATGCAGGATGTACACACGTTTCATTCCTGGGAGAAGAACCTGAGGAATTTACACCTTTTCCTGTTAATAAAATTCGACAAATATGTTCATCTGTCGGTGATTTTTCTGAGACGAGTTCCCGGTTTATTATGGCATTGTGTCGCGTCATGGCTTCCGCGTCCGTGGCCTGGTCTTGTGAACGTAATAACTGGTGAAGGGCTGGACGGATTCTCTTGAAACTTTGTTAGAACACTGTTAACCCCGAGACCTTGTGCGAGTAAGCCTTAATTCTGTTCTCCCATTGAGGAAGTTGTATTTGACTTAAGGGTAACATATGCACGCAGGGTCTAGCTGTATCAGATGTAGAGTAAGTGTTAGTGTTATCACGGGTTTTCAAGCATGAGCAAGAATATAATTTTAAGGGTAAATTGGTTTGTTCTTTATCCTTGAGAAGATAAAAATGATCTTATTGGATGAAGTTTAAAACGTATCTATGAGTTGATAATCCAAGATACCCGACAGGACAGTGTATGAACTATAGCAGTGTATAATATCCGATTAAGCACTTGGGTTGGGATCCCCTCTTATGTGCTGAATAAAATCGTCTGGCGTTAGGTAAATAAAATACTAAAAGTGACGTTTCTGTAGTTAAGCTTTAAAAAACTACTGACGTTTTTACCAAGTTGGAATAACATTTTGTGTTTATTGGTACAATTTAGTGGAAAGTAATTTATATATGGTAAAATTTCCACTGTTTAATTGTCTTTCCAGTCATAAGACAGCCAAGTTATACCTAAAGTTGGTTAGGTTATGTTTCCTATGAGATTGTTCGACATATGTGTCCACACAGTCCTCAGACATTCTCAGATCACCATCAAGGGGAACACATACACCCCAAACTCAGAAGTCATTTAACAGGTTGTGTGTTATGTGTGAAGCCTCACGGTTCATTCATCGTGTTCACTTTTGCCCAGCATGGAGGTAATAACATCTTGAACACAATTACAACGCTTCATAAATCTTCACTTTCCACACTAAAGTTGAGACGTCAGGTTGAGATTTGCGTCTCCGTTCACTTACTCTCTCTCATACAACACTCACCTGCAGCTTACCTTCCTCAGTCATTCAGAGAGATTTTAGATATCAGAGTCTCTTCCTAAGTATCATCACGTGCGTTTATTTACCTAGAAATTGCAGGTACAGTATTTCTCACGTAGTCCCAGCATCATTAAAGCGGTGACGAAACAGAACCGGGAAACGTATTCAGAAATATAAGTCCAGGTATATATGTAGGTATAAGGCCTAGGTGTTTTAATTCCCATGTGGTGACAGTATCATGGTGGTGTAAATATAGGTAAAACTGTACCATAATTACTTAACCCAGATAGTTACACATAATACAGGCGCCAGTATAAGGTGACGCCCAATCCTACATGTATATTACTGTAAAGGAGTGACCGTATACTGTAATGGAGTGACCGTATACTGTAATGGAGTGACCGTATACTGTAATGGAGTGACCGTATACTGACCCCTCAAGCCCCATCCTCAACCAACTTGTTAGAATACAGTGTAAATACTGTACATAGTCTCTCTTCGCGTCTTACAGTGCTCGCATAAACCTCAAAAGATTTTCCTGTCAAGACGTCTATAATGGTTTCGTCGTGTGGAAGCTGTTATTCATGTGACTTTCCAAATGTTTTTCTGGTCCACTTATTCTTCTCATATTTGCATTTTTTTTATCATTATTTATTTTTTGTTATTTTTACGACATAAACTTTGTTGTTTTGTGTTTTGTTCTCATTTTTATTTATTTAATCCAAGGACAAATATAATCTCGGTTCCAGGCATAGGAATTAAAATGATTAGTTTCTCACGAAATTCCTGACACCTGGTATCTTTCTTTTCAGCGTCTGTAGACTATATCAGAATACTTCTAACTTTCCTCTACACAATTGACTTCGCTACTAGCGTTCTCTCACTATATCCTTATTGAACATGGCTTCAAATTGTCTTCACTCTTAAGCTAATTCTTAACCATTACCGCCGGGTCTTGATGTTACTGTGGAATTGACTCTCCACCAGACACGCACACGCTCTTACTTGCATCTCGACTTAACATGATCCGCAGCTCAACCTAATCACCATGAAGAACTGTTTTACTCAGTTTTTTCTATGACTCATCAGACGTTTACATTACATAATACTAAAACGTTCCCATGTTTATCTTCAGAGATATTTACTCACGCAAGTTCCGTTCATCTACACATTTACTTTCATTATGAACATTTTATAACATCACTCATCATTTTCCCATGTATGAGCATTTGTGTTAACTAAAAATAAAAGGTAATATGAAAGGCTCTGGTTGTAATTGACTTTGATATGGAGTTTCAATTGTCAGCATTTTTTTGTGTTTGTTGACCAGAGTTATGTCCCATGTCCGGCTTGGACGTTTTGTGGCTTCCGATCAGTAACTTGGGAACTGACTGACGGATCGATATATTCTGTAGTGAGCTTTTATGCCAGGAATATCTCGGCCGCGGACGATAATCACCATTTTCCGTCTGTATTTAACACAGATTAAGGCTCCTGTTGTACCTGGGAATTTCAACAGTGACAAGTGTGGTGTGCTATTAATAACTTCAATGGCCTCGTGGCTAGAACATTAATTTGGTGTGCAGGTGTGAGTCAGGTAGATCTGGGCTGAGTTCTCTATATGAACATTCTCAGTACGTGTTTACCATAGGCGGTTATGATCAGTGTATGACTTTAGAGAGTGTTACAGTCTCATAACACCATTGTGGAGATATAAGATCACCCTCAATAACTGTTGTTCTCGCTATCCCACGAACTAGAATACCTCCATAGTCGGCACTCAGTCATTCTTTGATAACTTCTGTATTTATTCTTTATTTTTTATAGAATCTGGTGAAGTCGTCCTTGTCCACCTACAGTGATTAACAGAAAGGTTATTTACCCCATTGTCACAAACAGTAGCCACTCGTATTATTTGGCTCATAAAAACAGACCCAATACAAGCTGAGAGATATTGTGGACAGCTTTGATAATGGTGCACAGGGACTTTTCTATCAACTTGTATCTATGGTTTGATCTGTCTTGTATTTTGAAATTCTCTTTAAGTGAAACTGGTCAAGCTGTCAGTTTCCAGTGAGTGATGTTGTTGGCCGCGTTTGGTAGTTTGCTCAAGGGCGACTTAACGTAGCCATTGACCTACCTACCTGACCACCAGTCTTTTCTGCTTCTTTGATGGAAACAGTTCAAGTTCTTTTAAGTTTCCAGCGACTGATCTTTGTTTCTTTGGCTGAACCACCGCTGGTGTTCTGTAGCTTTCAATTGTTAATCTATTTTTCTGTTATTTTCTTTTCTGGTGTTGGTGCACATCCCCGATATGACATAGACATAAGAGAGCAGTCAACCCTCACTCCCCGTGCTCGCCCTCCTGTGACACACACACACACACACACACACACACCACACACACACACACACACACACACACACACACCCCGCCATTAGCGTCTCACTTTTACCTCCATTCACCTTTAATTTCGATAAACACTTGCATTTCAAACGAGAGGGTGTGTGTGTGTGTGTGTGTGTGTGTGTGTGTGTGTGTGTGTGTGTGTGTGTGTGTGTGTGTGTGTGTGTTCTGACTGTCTGTCTGTTGGCATACTTCACCAGCAGGTATATGTATGCCCCCTGAATCACCTCCACTTTGTGAATAGAACTTTGAGCAAACAAAATTATGATGTAATTAAATGTTTCTGCAAGATTAAAAAAAAACTGGCGTGCAATTAGTGTGGGAACCGGAGAAGGGCGACCCCCCTCCTCCTCCTCCTCCTCCTCCTCTTCCTCTTCCTCTTCCTCTTTCTCTTTCTCTTTCTCTTCCTCCTCCTCCTTCTCTGGTTGCTGAAGGATATATCAGTCATTTCCTCTATATTAGTTCACTGGTGCATATATACTTAATATTAATTCAGACGTAACAAAAAATACTAATATACGAAGAGATATGAACACAGTCATAAATATTGGCAAATGATCCTTCACTCTAACACCTTGTTATGCCACATCATTTCAATCACCCTGCAGGAGACAGTTTCCTACATCTTAACACGCAGAGTGACATCACCGACTTGATACAATGACATTCCAGCTGAAGTGTGTGTGTGTGTGTGTGTGTGTGTGTGTGTGTGTGTGTGTTGTTATGAAATCATCGTTTGCTGTATTTTTACCTGTAATTGTGCCTTTTTTGTTTCTTCTAATTGTCGGTGATAATTAATAGGTGCTAGTGTGAGGGGAGATAGGAGGTGACCTTGGTAGCTTAGGGAGAGAGAGAGAGAGAGAGAGAGAGAGAGAGAGAGAGAGAGAGAGAGAGAGAGAGAGATACAGTTGTAGACCAAAAATTCCCTCAACAATTCTAGCATCTACTTGAGGGTCATATAAGTAACGGGGAACAGAATTATAACATGTATTTAACTCAGATTTGTCTTTTAGCATTGTTTTTGCTTTGTCGTTTTATTATGACTTTATAATGAAATGTAACACGTAATGTTTACCAGCTGTTAACCACTTATATCATGTCACCCACAAGTGCCCTGTAGCTGCCAGATATTGCGGCTTGTCCAGGGAATTTGGGGAACAATTTTACTTTATTTATTGTTGTAATTTTTGTTGCTTTCTTTTTATTTTCCTTATTTCATTGTTGATTTATTTTTAAGTAGTATTTATGTTCAAGGAGAGATGCGGTGATTATTATTAGTACTGTCTCTCTCTGTCTGTCTGTCTGTCTGTTAATAACTCTCCTGTCGTGTCAAGTCATCTTCTTCCCCGTCACACTGTTTTTTTTCTCCCCGATTTTATTCTTCCTTCTTCCGTTTCTCTCTGTCTCTCACCTCAACCCCTCACCTTTCTCTCTGTCTCTCACCTCAACCCCTCACCTTTCTCTCCGTCTCTCACCTCAACCCCTCACCTTTCTCTCTGTTTCTCACCTCAACCCCTCACCTTTCTCTCTGTCTCTCACCTCAACCCCTCACCTTTCTCTCTGTCTCTCACCTCAACCCCTCACCTTTCTCTCCGTCTCTCACCTCAACCCCTCACCTTTCTCTGTCTCTCACCTCAACCCCTCACCTTTCTCTCTGTCTCTCACCTCAACCCCTCACCTTTCTCTCCGTCTCTCACCTCAACCCCTCACCTTTCTCTCTGTCTCTCACCTCAACCCCTCACCTTTCTCTCTGTCTCTCACCTCAACCCCTCACCTTTCTCTCTTTCTCTCACCTCAACCCCTCACCTTTCTCTCCGTCTCTCACCTCAACCCCTCACCTTTCTCTCTGTCTCTCACCTCAACCCCTCACCTTTCTCTCTGTCTCTCACCTCAACCCCTCACCTTTCTCTCCGTCTCTCACTATCTCACTCATTTTTCTCTTTCTTTCTCCCTCATTATCTGTCTTTATCTTCCCCACTCCATTGCTCGTCGCCTGTCTCTCACTGTCTCTCCTTCACTTCAACACGCGTCTCTTCCCCCCCCCCCCCCCTGGTCACTCACCTGGTCACTCACCGTCTGTTATGGTAATTACTGACTTTTCCTTAAAGGTCAAATTTTTTGTTCTCATGGTCGGTGTCACCCTCCTCCTTCCCCTCCGGTCTCTTACCCCTCCCCGCCTTCTTCCCCACCCCCCTTTCTTCCTTCTTCTCTTCCCCTTCCCCTCCCTCCTCTTCCTCTTCCCCCTCCTCCTCTTCTTGCACCTTGCTTCCTCTTATATACTCGGGGGTCTGGATCGATCCCATAAATTGGTTGTTTCCCCATCGAGTTATTTCCCTATGTCTTGGGGGGGGGGGGGGAAGAAACAGTCTAAAGGAAAAATGTATCTTGTAGAATTCCATCTATTTGTAGATTGATTTTTTTAAGTGTTGGGTTAAAGTGAGTTGTTCATATGAGATTAAGAGAGAGAGAGAGAGAGAGAGAGAGAGTTGGGGAGGAACGTATGAAGGACAGAAAGGCTTGACGTAGGAAAAGAAAAAGTGAGAGAAGGGGAAAGAAAGATGGAGTCAGAGATAGAAAGTGAGAGAGAAGTGTGTGTGTGTGTGGGGGGGGGGGGGGGGATGAAAGCGTGCACCAAATGTTGTTCAGAATGGAAAGTGTTGTGTTGTGTGAGCTATGAGTGATGACAGGCAGACACACAGGCAGACACAGACTCACAGACAAACAGACGGACGGAGAAAGGAAACCAGTGCCAAATGTTGTCCACAGTGGAAAGTGATGGAGGGTGAAATGTGAGTTGAGAGGGAGAGAGAGGAAAAGAAAGCTACTCTCAAACGTTAAGCATTCACAATGGAAAATGTTTTGCATTGTTGGATGAGAGGGAAAGAGAGAGAGAGGGGGGAGGGGAAGAGAGGAGGGAGGGTGACGTATAAATATCGATAAAGATGGAGAGAAAGGAAACCGAAATCCAATGTTGTTGAGAGTGGAAAGTGTTGGTGTGACTGTGAGGCGGTGTGAGTTATGAGTTATAGCATGAAGATGGTGGCTGGGACGAGATAGGGGGTCCCTCTCTCACACACACACACTGGCATTAGGGACGTATACTTTCGAATGTCTTCAGCGGGGAGTTTGCATTGATTACGACCATGCGTGTACAGATAGCAGATACATACATGCAGGTACACCAAATGCGCACTCACGTGGATGTACACACACACACACACACACACACACACACACACACACACACACACACACACACACACACACACTTACACTTTCCAACACCAACTCCCGTCCCGTTTTCATCAGTGACAGCCAGAGCGTCATGGGAAACTTCACTAGACTTTCCCTGGTCGTCACCTGTGTTAAATTGTCACTTTTCTCTGTCTCATTATTAACAGTTGTCTAGCTCAATAATTCACAGCCGCTCTCAGCTCACTCTCAGAGGCAAATTTCTCTCTCGGTGCTCATTTGTTTGTTTTTGTGTTTGTTGTTTGTGTGGATTCATTGGTAATTTCGTTGTTATTGTTTTTTTTTTTGGTGTCGTACTTATTTTATGTTCACTTCTCTCTGTTTATTGTTATTTATATATCCGTTTTTATTGATTTATTCGTCATTTTATGTGTTATTGATTCGTTTCGATTTATCTGTAATTTTATCTTTGCTTTCTTCTGTTTATTAATTTATTTACCCTTTATTTAATCGTATTTTTGTTTATATTATCGGTGTGTTAATGCTCCTATCTCTCTCTCTCTCTCTCTCTCTCTCTCTCTCTCTCTCTCTCTCTCTCTCTCTCACAGTGTCCGCCCTTTCTCACCTGGCTGATAGATGTTTTTCGAGTGAGGGATTTTCTTTTTCTAGTCCAATTTAGCCCAACCAGTGATCAGTTCTCAGTCATCTTTGTTTATTCACTGATTGGAAAAATAAACAGTTTCGTTATTTTTTCGTGACTGTAAAAAATAACAGTTTATTTTGACAGGTAAATAATTGAGCCCCCGAACGCTTGACTGTGAGGAGGTTGAGTTAAGAACAGATGCCATGGCGTGACCTTGACCTCTCACCGCTCGTCTCACCTTGACCTTTGACCCAAAATGCATATGTATGTTGTTGTAGGTCTGCTGCCTGTCCCTCCGGTTCCTTATTATCTTACAAAGTTTATGTCATTTTTGATGTGTTGTTTATGTGGTATGACTGTTTTATGTGTTGAGAGTCGGGGCTCGGAGGGGAGGGGTGGGGAGGGGCGTGGAGGGGAGGGGTGGGGACGGGTTGGTTGGTGTGGGGAGGGGACTTAGTTGTATATGTTTGTTTGTATGTTTGTCTCTTCTGTCACACTAAAGAAAAACGTTTATGTGATGAGATCTTTTTTTGTGTGTGTTTTAACGAGCTGAGCTGACGAACAAATGAATGAACCAACGAAATGACGCAGTTAATGCCTTCAGTCCTCCCAGGTCTGACACACACACACACACACACACACACACACACACACACACACACCTGTAGACTTTCTCGTCAACTGCTTAAGTAATAATACAGTGTAAATAAACAAACGGAGAGCCAAATGAACTATATATACACGATGAAGAGACTAGACTAGAGAGACGGCCCTCCAATAATCGCTATATGCATTTTATCTGGGTCAAAGGTCAAGGTCGGAGGCGTAAGGGAGGGTCGAGGTCAGACAACAATGGGTGACGGTAACGCGAGTGCCTTTCATAAAGTGTCCTGGGTGCTGTCCAGTGTAACTCTACTAGATGGTCGTAAGAAAGAATTAACTGACCACCCGAATGACTAAGTATGTAAACTGATAAGTGGTAGAAATAATAAATGTGAAAAAATTTAAGAAAAACTATGTGGCTGGAGGTTGAATTTCTGTCTAGTATTTAACGTAAGTCTTTATTTTTCCTGTTGTGGGAGAATAAAATACTTATAATTGTGTGGTGTGATAGGGAGGACGACGTAGACTAGGCTGAAAAGTTTTCCCAGTTAATTGGTGGGTGAGTGAGTGGTGAGAGTGAGTGAGTGAGTGGTGAGAGTGAGTGAGTGAGTGGTGAGAGTGAGTGAGTGAGTGGTGAGAGTGAGTGAGTGAGTGGTGAGAGTAAGTTGATGAGCCAGTCAGTCAGGAGTGGTATTCGTAGGACTAGATGATGCAGCTGTATTTAATGCACGATAGTTTTCACATAACAAGAGACACCCACATATGTACGACAGGTGTGTCATACCCACACATGTACAACAGGTGTGTCTTACCTCACACCCACACAGGTACAACAGGTGTGTCTTACCTCACACCCACACATGTACAACAGGTGTGTCTTATCTCATACCCACACAGGTACAACAGGTGTGTCTTACCTCACACCCACACAGGTACAACAGGTGTGTCTTACCTCACACCCACACAGGTACAACAGGTGTGTCTTACCTCACCCACACTTGCCAGGTAAAACATTTTGGAAGTTACTCTGAGTGAATGATATGATTCACGGATAGTTTGCTTCATAAAGAAACACATACACTAGAAAGCTTTTCAGAACAATGTTTTTCATGAATTAATTTGTCACAAAAATTCAGGAAGACGAAAGCGAAAAAAAAATGGTTACAGTTGAGTGCACTTGAAGCTTTCCTGCACTATGCTCGGGTGTGTGTTGCCCAGAGGATCTATTATTGTACAACAAACAACAATGACGAAGGCGTCGTTCATCTCATATTCCCTCACTAGGAGTAACAAACTTACTGTATAAACACATTATCACTGCGGTTCAAAAGAGTGCTCACGCGCCTCCGAAGTTTCACTTAGTTTCCGTCAGCTGAACTTTTCCCGCCAAATGCTGTGGACAATTAACTGACATTGTTTAAAACTAACTTTTTCCCATTTAATTTTTCCTCACTGATTCCCGATTACCAATATTAAATGTTTTTACTGTTTCATTTTTTTTTTTTTTTGGGGGGGGGGGTATTATGGAACAACAGACTAGATACGTATATTCATAGTGGCACCTCCGTCAGTAGTCGAAGAGAACGGAAGTATGACGGAGCAATAGCGTGCGCGGAAAAGTGGCTACACCCGCCCACCCACACCTTCCACCCCCCCCCCCCCCCACCGTTTTCTCCGCACCATGAGTGGCAAATACAAGAAAATCACCAAGACATTACAGTGGTGAAGACGTCGTCGCTCTGGTGAAGATGGTCCAGAAGGGAAAGTGGATGCAGGAACTCTCTCGAGGTGGGGCGGGGCGGGTACAGTTGATGCAGTCATACACGCGGATAAAACAGCCAGATATTCCTTTCAGATTCCTTTCAGAAATTTCTCCCACACGCAAGTTGTATATGTGTGTGTGTGTGTGTGTGTGTGTGTGTGTGTGTGTGTGTGTTTCTAAATTGACGCTTGTTTGCTTTTGTTTTTGTTTAGTTTGTTTTAATTCCTTACTTAGTTTTTTATGACTTTTTTAATGCTTTCTTATGTGTTTATGTTCATATTTGCCTGTGTATGTGTGTTTGTGTTTGTTAATTTATGTTTGCCTGTGTTGGTATGGTTGTGTACTCTTGTTTCTTTGTTTTAATTTATTTTTTTTATTTAACTGTAATGTTGATGTTTATGCCTGTGTTTGTGTGTTTATGCCTGCCTGTGTTTGTGTGTTTATGCCTGCCTGTGTTTGTGTGTTTATGCCTGCCTGTGTTTGTGTGTTTGTTTTGTTTATGTTTCTTTGTGTGTTTGTCTGATTGTGTTTGTTTTATTTGAGTGTTTGCTTGCCTGTGTTTAGTAGTATGCATCATTTGTTTGTTTGTTTGAGTGCGTTTGTTTTTAAGAGTGTGTTATATTTGTTTTTGTTTAGTTGTGCACTTGTGTTATGTTATGTTACATATACTTGTTATGTATTTATGTCAATGTGTTTATGTTTTATTATTTTCCTTATTCATTGTAAAATGTTTATGTAATCCGGGTTATATGTGACCCTTTGAAAGAGATGGGCGGAAAAATGTAGGTATTTCTCCACTTCACCTAAACATACATCTTCCTCCCTTCCTTAGAAAGAATTCAGAGGAGATTGACAAGACTAATCCTGGGCATTAGGAACCTTGAGTACAGAGACAGGTTAAAGCATCTTAATTTGCACTCCCTCGAGAGACGTAGAGTGAGGGGCGATATGATCGAGGTGCATAAATGGAAGTTAGGGCTAAACAAAGGTGATATTACAAAGGTACTCAAACTATCCAACCAGGAGCAAACTCGTAACAATTGTTTTAAATTAGACAAATTTAGATTTAGGCGCGACATAGGTAAATATTGGTTTAGAAATATAGTGGACGAGTGGAACAAGTTACCAAACATCACCATTAACAGGAATACCCTGGATACCTTCAAACATTGGTTGGTTGGATATATGAGCAATAGAGGTTGGGTGTAAACGGGAGTGCCCAGTATGGGCCAATGGGCCAGCTGCAGTTTCCTTCATTCTTATGTTCTTATGTTCCTTTCTTCCTTCCTCAGCTTACTACCCAGTGAAGGATATTCAGTATATTACCCCATTGGAAACACTCCTGTAGCTAACCTAACCTAACCTAACGTAATATTTCGTTCAAAACACCCAACCAAACCAAACTTAACATACAACATACTAACTTAATCCTAAACCTTGACTGAGAAAACTATTTGTAATTAACGTACGATGACAACGGGCGAGTGGTAGTAGGTAGTAAGCAGCTACCAATCAGGGAGGTACTACCTCCTGGGAAGATATTGGAAGCATAATGTGTTGTCTAATGGTTGACCCTGCTGCCATATGTGACCAAGTCTCAGGTTGCTGATCTGACTTTCTGCCTCATTTACACACAATTGCAGGGTCTCAATTGTTTCTCTTACTTTGACAACACAACATACATATATTGTTTCTCACTATTGTTTTTTTTAATTTGTTTATGGCCATTTAATAATAATAATAATAATAATAATATTATTATTATTATTATTATTATTATTATTATTATTATTATCATTATTATTATTATCATTATCATTATCATTATCATTATCATTATTATTATTATATTTTCGCCCCCAGGCCCTGATGTGGGTCAGTGACCTGTGCCTTGGTGGGCTAATCCCATAAGAAAAAGAAAACAAAAAAGAAAAGGTCAGTCAAACTTTGGTTCCCCGGAAGACAAGGGTCGCCGTCCCCATTTTTTTTACCTGGTGAGTAAACAACCAAACTCGACCTAGAGGGTTAGGTTAGGTTAGATTAACTTCGGTTATCTTAGATTAGGTTAAGTTCGGTTAGGTTAGCGTAAAGGTTGTTAATCTTAAGGTGAAATAAACTGGGGGCTAATCTTCAGGTGATGTTAAGCTTCAATGTAAAACAATGTTGGCAGGTGGTGGGCATGAACTGGTTCCTGAGAGTACCTGAACATTGTGTTTCTTCTTTGTTCATTCAAATATTCCTTTTGTTATTAAGTATTATTTTCCTCGAGTAAGTTTCCTTCTTATCTCGGGCCACAGTTTCCTGTCTAGGATACACTGACCGCCACACCCTCCCTCAACCCGTTACTAACACACGTGTACTTTGTATTGGCTTATTCTTCCCACTGTACTTATGGAGATTATTATTATTATTATTATTATTATTATTATTATTATTATTATTATTATTATTATATGAAACAGTTTACCGTTTCCCCGAGTTGTTTACTCTACGACAAGTTCACTGACATCGTATTCTTGACATTTGAGCTCTTGCGTTGATAGAACACCGGTAGCACACACACACACACACACACACACACACACACACACACACACACACACACACACACACACACACACGAGATAGTTAATCATATATCAAACAACAGAAAGGAAAATCACTCAGCCAGAGAGAGAGTAGTAGAGCGGAATATACCAATAAGGGAAGTTGTTGAGCCGAGACATTGATATTGAGTCACATGTGAGGAAGAGACCCGGAAGTGAGAGCAAACCAGAACTCGTTTAAAGGTATAAAACACGTGTATGTGACGTCAAGAAAAACTACAACACGCGCACCCTCTTAATGTAAACAAAATCATTCGCTGGTGACAAACAAATTCATGTCTGGTGTAATTGCAAACGCCTGTACGTGTTACCAACAAAAAATGTTATTGTTGAGGAACTTCTGTGATGTAAACACAAGCACGTGTAATAAACAAAAGCTCGTGCAACTGATCTAAACAAGAGGTCATACAAGGCAGGTAAACAAAAGCACTTATAATTCCTCTAAACAACGGCACGTGTTTAGTATAAATACAAAACTTGGGCGAGGCTCCAGAAAAACAGTGAAAGATAATTGTTCAGGAAGAAGACATTCAAGCGTGTCCGTGTAAATGCCAGGAGGGCAAGTGTGGCCTCACCTGTTTCGTGTGTGGTGAGGGTGTCGGGGAGAACTATCATCAGTAACAGTGGTGGTGGTAGTGAGAACACATATAGCAACAGCAACATCATATGGTGGTAGTAGTAATAACACCATAAGCATCATCAGTTTATGCAGCAGTATCAGAAGAAATTATGGTTACTGTACTCTTACTAAAGACGGTCAATGCAACAGTAGTAGTGGCAGTAGCAACACCAGGAGTAAAGTACCAATGATATTTGTACCCACAGCCAGCAACTGTATTAAGAGCTAAGAGACTCCCCCTATGCCACCCCTAAAGAGCATTCAGAATTTAAGTCAAGTTCCTCATCATTATAAGTTTTTTGCATCCGTGTTTTTTTTTTTATTATGATTATTTTTCTTCCCTCCACACCGTTACTCTTTTTTCCCTGGTAGTGAACAACGAGACCTGAGAATATCCAACACAGATTTTAAAGGTATAATGAACTTACACCTTAAACGTAACAGTTATACCTCCTTCGCCTCGGCCTTTTATCATAAGTACATAGCCTACAGGTGGATCCGTCTCCTCCTCCTCCTCCTCCTCCTTCTTCATTCTTACTGCTTTCCTCCACCTTTTAATGCCTCTTCTTTCTTATATTCTCCTCCTCATCTCCCTTATCTCTATACCTCCTTAAAAGAGATGGTTCTTAGTGTCTCCTCATAAGGGTGGTTGAGTGGAAGACCTTCAACCCCTCAACCATGAATAAACATCACTCTTTACTGTGAACATCTTCCTTACAATCCCCTTCTCTCTCCCCTCCTCTTCCTCCTCCCTTACCTATCCCTTTACCCCCTCTCTCTCCCCCCTTTACACTTCTCTGGAAATATCCCTCCTCACCCCCCCCCCCCCTGGAAATACCTCCATAAGTATCTCTTTCTTGGAAGCAGTTTTGAATTTACATTTTCTTGCCTAACATTTTTGAAAGACTGTAATTATTTTTATTTTTTTCCCTTCCTCGTTTGATAAACCTTTCTTAGATGACAGTCTTCCTCCCTTCGAGATACACCTCCCCCCTCTCCTCCCCCTCTCCTCCCCCCTCTCTCCTCTCTCTCTCCTCCCCCTCACCTCATCCTCTCACCCTTCTTCTTACCTCCTGCCTACCATTTCAGTTACAGTATTTTCTTTCTCTTCTCCTTTTCGTTACACACACCTTCTCTCCCTTAAAATACACCCCTCCTCTTCCTCCCTTCTTCTCTCCCTTCCAGACACCCTCCTTTCCTTCCTCCCCTTCCCATCGAGAGACATTTCAGCACATCCTCCCCACTTTGAGTTATATATTTTTCTTTTCCTGTTACCTACTCCCCCCCCCCCCCCCAGTTTGAGATACTCCCCCTTTCCTTAATGGGGGAAAAGGAGGAGTGGAGGAAGAGGAAAGGAGGAGAAAGTATGGCATGGGAGAAGAATGGAGAATAAGAGGGATGAAAGATACAAGGAAAGAAAGGAGGGGAGATAGGGAGAAAGACGAGAAACGGAAATGGATAAAGGGAGACATGGAAAGGAGTGGTATATAGAGGGAGAAAGGGGGGGGGGGAAGGAGGAACAGAGGATGGGGGAGGGGGGGGGGGGCCGTCAGTGAGCCAAAGAGTGAAAACTGACCAATAATCTCCAGTCACCACCCGGAAACCTTCAGGGAAAGTTACTTCTCCGCCAGCTGTGTCCACGCCCACACACGCCCGCCAAAGCTCCTTCACGGCTCCACACGCTCATTCGCGCCCACACACGCCCATACTAGCACCTCAATATCCGCATACGCCCATCTTATCACCTTCATGCCCACACATGGTCTCGCCCACAGCAACACAGCCAGCTTGTAGTTCACTTCACGTCAACACCCTCCCGTACATCCCGTCCGTGTACTTCCTCGTCAGTACACGGACATCCATTCCCTCAGGTGTCCGAGTCAGTACCTCCACGTCTGCCTGCAGCTGCCATTCCTAGCACTTACACAACTTCCACGACTCGCAACCACGCCCACGACACAGAGCCACGCCCACGATATACAACAGTAACAAGCATACACTGCATATGACACACAACCACGCCCACGATATACAGTAATAACAGTCATACACAACCACTCCCGCGACACATAACCACGCCCGCGACACGTAACCACGCCCGCGACACAAAAGGAGGCATGGAAAAAAGCTTCACCAATCTCTTGTGTCAAAGTGAAGACAAAAGAAATATATTTAAAAGAAATATATTTAACGGTTTACGTATATGTGCGTGTTTATATGCTGTGTGTGTATGTACGTGTGTGTGTGTGTGTGTGTGCGTGCACGAGAGAGTAAACAAGAGGTAGAAAGTCGGTGGTGATGGCGGTAGTTCACGCTGGCGATGATGCCGCGGGACCACTGACCGGAAACAGTGAAAGTTATTCTCTCTCTCTCTCTCTCTCTCTCTCTCTCTCTCTCTCTCTCTCTCTCTCTCTCTCTCTTTTTTTCCCACAGCCTCATCCCCTGTTCCCCTTTTGTGTGCATAAATTAATTAGATTCATGAATATTCATTTACGGTAATGGCTGTTTTACTATCTCCAAAAGAGCTTCTTTATTACGTAGATAATTATCCACGTAATAAAGAAGCTGGAGATGGAGATAATTAATATTATCTCCATCTCGTCTTAAATTCTCCGTGTGTACCCTTGATGACCCCAGTGTAATTCTTTTTTTTTTATCCAACGTACCCTAAGTACTCTACCTGGATCACGTGAAGATTAGGCATTCCAATTTATTTCACCTTAAGGTTAATCACCCTAACCTAACCTAACCTGTTGTGTATTATTATTACTTGCTTTTTTCAGTGCTTTCTGTTTACCTCGTATGTATGTATGTATGTACCCCTTTAAATCCTGGCTTTACCCCTTAGTTACTTTAAACATAAGTTGCATTCATTTAAAGACAGGTTCTACACCCCTTAGTGCCCTTATACATTAATTGTACCCTTTAATGACATAACTGTACCCTTCTGTGCCCTTAAGCACTAGCTGTACCCTTTACTGACCACACTGTACCCTTCCGTGCCCTAAAGCACTAACCCTACCCTTTACTGACCACACTGTACCCTTCCGTGCCCTTAAGCACTAACCCTACCCTTTACTGACCACACTGTACCCTTCCGTGCCCTTAAACACTACCTGTGCCCCTTAGTGCCCCCTAAACACAGGCTCGTACCCAATACAGTTTCTCCTGGCCGTAAAGGTTTCCCCCCGTGCCCGCCTTAGAATAGTTTCGGTGATCACTGTTTGCTTTCTCTTCAAGATGGGAGGACAGGAAATATTTGTGTTTATTCTTTGTACCCGAGTGCGTTGACCTCGCCGTGCTGGAGGGGGTGAGGGAGGGAGAGGGGAGAGTGAGAGGGGAGGGGGATGTGAGGGTAGGGGTGTGAGAGGAAGAGTGTAGGGGGTGAGGAGGGGAGTCAGAGGAAGGGGTAAGGGAGGGGAAATGAGAGGAAGACGAAGGTGGGAGGAGGAGTAAGAGGAAGGTGGGAGGGGGAGTGAGAGGAAGGGGCAACTGGTGAGGGAAGAGGAGTGATAAGAAGAAGTGGGGGATAAGGATGAAGGAGTGGCAGTTAGAGGTAGAGGGATGGGTAGTGAGAGGAAGAGGGAGGAGAGTGAGGGAGAGAAAGATAAACACGGCAGGGGGGTGGAGGAAGAGAGAGAGAGATGGAGACGAAGAGTGGAACAAAGAAAAACCGAGTGACAAAAGAGAGAGAGGGAGAGAGAGAGAGAGAGAGAGAGCAAAATATCAATATATAAATTTGTATGCCATAAATATATCTCCAGTAATATGTGTACACAGGTGGGTGGTGTACACAGGTGGGTGAGACTATCCCCACACGCTTTCTTGATCTCAGCTATCTTAAATATGACGGAATCAGTAATTGTTTTTCTCCTTCTCACAAGCTCAGGATCGCCGGAGTCGAGACCAAACACAGACACAGACTCCTCCTTCATTCACTGCCATTCATCATCATAATCTTCATCATCATCATCATCATCATCATCACTTACACAACCCAGCATCACTCATCAGCACCACCACCACCACACACATCACTACTACATCACTTATTTAAAACCCTCAAAAAATTCTCACCCAGTTTGTGTTGAGTTAGAAACTATAATTGTTTTTTTCTATTGACGTTCAAGTTTTTATGTATTTCAGTGTTGATGATATCAGGACCGGGGAAATTTATCTCAGTTGGAATTCACAATTATCTGTCGGCACATAACTTGATAAAAATGGAATGTTTTCAGGCTGCAGCGTTTGAGGGAAAGAGAGATGAACAACAACCCGAATCTTATAAATAGAAAGATACAAAGAGAGAGAGAGAGAGAGAGAGAGAGAGAGAGAGAGAGAGAGAGAGAGAATAAGACTAAATAAAGGATAAAAACTGGAAATAAAAAAAAAGCCTAACACGTAAATAGAGAGAGAGAGAGAGAGAGAGTTACATTCCCTTGTTATTGTTAATACTATTACTATCCATCTATACTTCACGTTTCACATTTTCCCGCTAATTATCCGTGTAAGTGCGTGCAGCGTTGCCAACAGGTGGGAGAGGGAGAGATTGGGGGGAGAAGAGGGAGGGAGGGGGGGAAGGGGACGCGTGCCTGTGAAGCAGCGTCACCAACTTTCACTCGAGCACTTCCGGCTGACCGTCACTTCCACTCTGTTGATTCTGAAAGTTCTGGCCAGGTGGCGCCCGCTCCTGGCCAGGTGGCGCCCGCTCTTCTCTCTCTCTCTCTCTCTCTCTCTCTCTCTCTCTCTCTCTCTCTCTCTCTCTCTCTCTCTCATATAACTTTATTTATTCCGAGTATTTATACCTTATTTATCTTTCACCTTATCTCGTTTATCTTTCTTATTCTGATCGTTCTCTCTGCATATTTTCCCTCCTTGTCCTCCTCTCTCTCCTTATTATCATTTATTGTTTTTGTCTAACTTGTTTTCTCTTTTCTCTTCTCATTACATTTTTGTACCTTTTTATTATATTATTCCTCTCTTTCTCTTCACCCTTGTGTTTCTTATTTCTTTCTCTGTATTTATTTCGTCTCTCTCCTTCTGTCTTTATTCATCCGTTTAGTATCTTTTTTTTCTGTTCCTTTCCAACTATTTATGTCTTATTTCCCAACAGCCATGAGGAGCGGAGTGTCGTATCAACATAGCTTTACGTATTCTCAATGGTGAATTTCACTTCCTAAATCTTGTCAACTTTTACCATCCTTTCTATTGTGTTGAGGTGCAGCTGACGGTGTGTGTGTGTGTGTGTGTGTGTGTGTGTGTGTGTGTGTGTGTGTGTGTGTGTGTGTGTGTGTTGGTAGACTGGTAGATTGATAGTGGTGGTTCCTGGAGTAATAGGAAGGATGGTGGTAGTTTGTGAGACTAAATCACACACACACACACACACACACACACACACACACACACACACACACACACACACACACACACACACACACACTCAGACGACCCTCCTCCAAAACATTTATACTGGTGGTGTTTGAACCCTGCTTGATACCTTGCTGCCCCCTGTGCTTCTAACTCTCCTCCCTTCCCCCTTCTCTTCCCCCTTCCCTCTCCCCCGCAGTCCTACACCTCTTGTCCCTCTCCCTTCCCTCTCACCCCCCACTACCAGTCAAGGTCTTGGGAGGTCACCTTCTGGGGTGTATGGCCCAGGGTCAGAGGTTCTGCAGGAGAACAACTATCACCACCATCATCTTCACCATCACCACCATCATCATCATCATCATCATCATCATCATCATCACAACTACGCCACATACTACCCTCACTACGACTATCACCTACCAATACCGTAACTACAACAACCACCACCACAACAACAACTATTAGACTACCACCACTACGACTACCACCATCATTATTCAAGATACTCACAGATTCGCTACCAATATTGGATGAAGATATTGTAGATGGTGGTAGGTGAGGTGACGGAGTTACTGCTGGTGATGATGATGATGATGATGATGATGATGATGATGATGGAGCAGAAGCATACCTCCTCCTCCTCCATCTCCTCTTCCCTCCCTCCCTCCCTCCCTTCTCCTCCACCTTCCGCTCCCTCCCTCCCTTCTCCTCCACTTTCCGCTCCCTCCCTCCCTCCTTCTTCCCTCCCAATCCACACCAAAGGTCAATTATGCAACTGCTTCACTGACTCGGGTGTCCTTGATCACATCCTGACAGCTTATCCTAAAACTCGCCTGTCCACGTAGATCCTTCAGACGTGTGACTCGTGCAACCCCCCTCCCCCCCCCACCCCCCCCACCCCACACCCCTCCTTCATAGGCCTTAGCGGTAGTAAACAGTGACAGCATCCTCAGCGTCAAGACCTACCACCACAACTACTCAGGTGTGGCGAAATGTACTCCAGATTTTTCAGCATTTATTTATTTATTTATTTATTATTATTATTATTATTATTATTATTATTATTATTATTATTATTATTATTATTATTATTTATTTTTATTTTTTGGTTGACTAAGGAGATATTGGTAGTGAAGACAGGAGTGGAGGGGAAATGGTGGTGGTGGTTGTGGTTGACGAAATTGTGGTGGTGATGGTGGTTGTTGACATTCCGTTGGTGGTGGTTAACGAAATTTTGATGGTGGTGGTGGTAGTGGTGGGGGGGGGGGGGGAGGGGGTGTTGCTGTTGACGAAATTTTGGTTATTGAGGAGGTTGTAGATAATGAAGAGGAGGTGAGGGGAAAATTATGAAAGGACGGTACGACGAAGATGGTGGTAGAGGAGGAGTAGGAAGAGTAGGTGATGATAAATGAGAAGAAAAGGGGTTTATGGTGGTGAATGAAGAGGCGGTGGTGATGATGATGGGGATGGAGAAAAAGAAGGAGAAAGACACAAAAGACGAGGTGGTGGAGGAGGAGGAGGAAAAGATACTGCTGATGTTAAGAGGTGGGTGGGGGGGGGGGGCAAGGAGGTGGAGGAGGAGGGAGTTGTTCGACCTCTCCTGTGGGGTCAGGATCTGGAAGGTCATGCCAAGTGCTCTCTCTCTCTCTCTCTCTCTCTCTCTCTCTCTCTCTCTCTCTCTCTCTCTCTCTCTCTCTCTCTCTCTCTCTCTCTCTCTCTCTCTCTCTCTCTCTCTCTCTCTCTCTCTCATTAAGGTCAGGGGATTAGTGTTGAGTGGTCAAATATGAGTTGGCTGTTGTAAGGCCAAGGTATGTTGGTTCTGGGCCGACCCTCTACCACCGCCTTGGGCGTGTGGGCGTGTGTGGGTAGGTGGCGTAGGAGGTAAAGAAGGGCGTGGGCGTGTGTGTGGTCAGTGAGGACTTGGGTATACGTAAGCGGGAGGAGAGTGGACGTGAAAATCTTCGAAAAGTTGTCATGTATGGATATAGGAAGCGTGTGGGCGTGTGTAGGCAGGAAGCGTGTGGGCGTGTGTAGGCAGGAGGCGTGTGTGGGCAGGAGGTTTGTGGGCGTGTGAGCAGAAGGCATTCGTGTGGGCGTATGTAAGCTGGAGGCGTGTGGGTGTGTGTGTAGGCTGGAGGCATGTGGGCGTGTGTAGGCTGGAGGCGTGTGGGCGTGTGTGACAGGAAACGCGTTGGTGTGTTGAGACTGGAAGGATGTGGGTGTGTGTGGACTGGAGGTGTGTGGGCGTGTGTGGCAGGAAGCGTGGAGGCGTGTGTAGGCTGGAGGCGTGTGGGCGTGCCGACGCAGTGATCGGTTGATATTACTTCTGACTCGTTTAAGACATTTAGATAATATTAAAGATGCTGTGGTTTAGTCATATTCTTGCCAGGGTATACGAGAGAGAGAGAGAGAGAGAGAGAGAGAGAGAGAGAGAGAGAGAGAGAGAGAGAGAGAGAGAGATTCAAGCACCCGTCTCAGCAGTTAATTCCTATCAAGTATATGAAACAACTTGTATCATTTACCTCTCAGGCGCTTGCTTAAAGGTGCATATAATCAAGCGACCCACCTCAAGCAAACGCCATAAACGAGGGTTCCATTACAACTGTATATCGGATCGTGTATCACATTACAGAGAACTCAGTGCACTTAAAGCGATCACATGCGTGCAGTCCATTGCTGGCAACCATCTCGAGGCAAGAGACGCCATAAATCAGGCATCACGTTTCAATCAACACATTGTAGTTGTGTTTCGCTACTCACCCGCTGCAGGCAACCCGTCCTGGTGCAAGAGGACCCCAGAGTTACTCCGTCACTCTTCATGCAATTTATTTTGCAGCCTTTCTTACGTAAGGCACTGCAGGCAGCCATCTTCCTCAGGTAACCGTCTTTCTCAAACAACGCAATGCAAGCAACTTTCTCGCTAAATGTCGTACTACAAGCAAACATTTTCCTCAAATAACCGTCTACAAGCAAATATCTTTCTCAAGCAAGCAATGACAAGCGTTTATCTCCCCCAGTTTACCATCTCACAAGTCTCACTGCAAGCAACCTTCTCTCAAGAAACATACTGAAGAGAACCGTTTTTTCGGGCAGGCATTTAAATCAAACACGTCATAGGAAGCAAACAACTACAGAGAACCACCTAACTCACGCAACCGTTTTTATAATGTACCCCGTTACAGGGCAGGAGGCGCCATAGTAACTGTGTGAGGGAGGTTGCGGGGGTCACCTCTTCATACAGGTGTTCCGGGAAGATATCACCTGCTCGACTATTTCCTCAAGACGCCTGGGTTATTCAGGTTGGCGAGGGGGTTCCCCGACGACCCACCTGAGGACGGGGCGCTGATTATAGTGATTAGAGGAGGTGTGTCTGTGTGTTGTACCTTTCTCGTGTGTAGTGAGAAGGATGAGAGAGAGAGGGAGAGACTTACCTTACTAATCCCTCACCTGAGGTTACTTAAGCAGGAATACTGTAATGATATCACTTCCCGTGGTCGACCCTCATCACGTGTACCTCAGATACCCTCCTCCCTATCATCTCCCCCCTCAACTATCTTCTTTCTCTCCACCCCTTCTTCCCCCCCCCCCGCCCCGCCCCCTGGCCACCCTGTATGCTCTCAAACTTTAACTCCCCCTCTCACTCCCCCTGTCTCCCTTCTCCTTTCCCAGATGAAGTTTTCCCTCCTCATTGTTTCCTAACTTAACCTTCATCCGTTCCCTTCACTCCTTGGATTTCCCCTTGTCCTCCTCACTCCCTCCCCTCATTCTTTGTCTTCTCCCGTGTCCCCTCACCTTCTACCATCATCCCCTTACTTCTCCCCCAACCTTCCCCTGTACCCTACCCCTTTCTCCTATCCACCATCCCCCTCCCACCCATCAACTCATCCCCTCACCCCACATAGAACCACCCCTCACACCCCAGAGAACCCCCCCCCACCCCCCACCCCCCGTACCCCACGCGAAGCCTTCCTCCCTTTCCCAGAAGATTGAGTCTCCCGAAGAGTGGAATTTCACCCCTATATATAGTACAGGTGTGGAGGTGGAGAGATCAGGTGTGTTGACGCAGGGAGGTGGAGAGATCAGGTGTGTTGGGGGAGGGAGGTGGAGAGATCAGGTGTGTTGGGGGGAGGGAGGTGGAGAGATCAGGTGTGTTGGGGGAGGGAGGAGGAGAGATCAGGTGTGTTGGGGGAGGGAGGTGGAGAGATCAGGTGTGTTGGGGGGAGGGAGGTGGAGAGATCAGGTGTGTTGGGGGGAGGGAGGTGGAGAGATGAGGTGTGTTGGGGGGAGGGAGGTGGAGAGATCAGGTGTGTTGGGGAGGGAGGAGGAGAGATCAGGTGTGTTGGGGGGAGGGAGGTGGAGAGATCAGGTGTGTTGGGGGGAGGGAGGTGGAGAGATCAGGTGTGTTGGGGGGAGGGAGGTGGAGAGATCAGGTGTGTTGGGGGGAGGGAGGTGGAGAGATCAGGTGTGTTGGGGGAGGGAGGTGGAGAGATCAGGTGTGTTGGGGGAGGGAGGAGAGATCAGGTGTGTTGGGGGAGGGAGGTGGAGAGATCAGGTGTGTTGGGGGAGGGAGGTGGAGAGATCAGGTGTGTTGGGGGGAGGGAGGTGGAGAGATCAGGTGTGTTGGGGGAGGGAGGAGAGATCAGGTGTGTTGGGGGAGGGAGGTGGAGAGATCAGGTGTGTTGGGGGGAGGGAGGTGGAGAGATCAGGTGTGTTGGGGGAGGGAGGTGGAGAGATCAGGTGTGTTGGGGGAGGGAGGTGGAGAGATCAGGTGTGTTGGGGGAGGGAGGTGGAGAAATCAGGTGTGTTGGGGGGAGGGAGGTGGAGAGATCAGGTGTGTTGGGGGGAGGGAGGTGGAGAGATCAGGTGTGTTAGGGGAGGGAGGTGGAGAAATCAGGTGTGTTGGGGGGAGGGAGGTGGAGAGATCAGGTGTGTTGGGGGGAGGGGGGTGGAGAGATCAGGTGTGTTGGGGGAGGGAGGAGAGATCAGGTGTGTTGGGGGAGGGAGGTGGAGAGATCAGGTTTGTTGGGGGGAGGGAGGTGGAGAGATCAGGTGTGTTGGGGGAGGGAGGTGGAGAGATCAGGTGTGTTGACGCAGGGAGGTGGAGAGATCAGGTGTGTTGGGGGAGGAGGAGAGATCAGGTGTGTTGGGGGAAGGATGAGGAGAGATCAGGTGTGTTGACGGAGGGAGGTGGAGAGATCAGGTGTGTTGGGGAGAGGGAGGTGGAGAGATCAGGTGTGTTGGGGGAGGGAGGTGGAGAGATCAGGTGTGTTGGGGGAGGGAGGTGGAGAAATCAGGTGTGTTGGGGGGAGGGAGGTGGAGAGATCAGGTGTGTTGGGGGAGGGAGGTGGAGAGATCAGGTGTGTTGACGCAGGGAGGTGGAGAGATCAGGTGTGTTGGGGGGAGGGAGGTGGAGAGATCAGGTGTGTTGACGCAGGGAGGTGGAGAGATCAGGTGTGTTGGGGGAGGGAGGTGGAGAGATCAGGTGTGTTGGGGGAGGGAGGTGGAGAGATCAGGTGTGTTGACGCAGGGAGGTGGAGAGATCAGGTGTGTTGGGGGAGGGAGGTGGAGAGATCAGGTGTGTTGACGGAGGGAGGTGGAGAGATCAGGTGTGTTGGGGGAGGGAGGTGGAGAGATCAGGTGTGTTGACGCAGGGAGGTGGAGAGATCAGGTGTGTTGGGGGAGGGAGGTGGAGAGATCAGGTGTGTTGACGCAGGGAGGTGGAGAGATCAGGTGTGTTGACGCAGGGAGGTGGAGAGATCAGGTGTGTTGGGGGAGGGAGGTGGAGAGATCAGGTGTGTTGGGGGGAGGGAGGTGGAGAGATCAGGTGTGTTGGGGGGAGGGAGGTGGAGAGATCAGGTGTGTTGGGGGAGGGAGGTGGAGAGATCAGGTGTGTTGGGGGAGGGATGAGGAGAGATCAGGTGTGTTGACGGAGGGAGGTGGAGAGATCAGGTGTGTTGGGGGAGGAGGAGAGATCAGGTGTTTTGGGGGAGGGATGAGCAGAGATCAGGTGTGAGGGAGGGTCTTATAGCTCTTGTAAACACTGATTACCTGTGATAATATTTCACGGTGGGATAATAAAGTCTCTTAATTATTCTATATAATTTCTAGAGTGATTATCTTGAGCGTATAATTTGAAGTTGGACTATGTTGATTATTTTAGATAATTTAAAGATTTTGTAGTGAAGTAATTAACTGTTTTAGGACCTTTGTTGGATATATTAGATTCTGTTTAACCTAGCTGATTAAATTTCTAGTTATATATCCGAGTATATTAAGAATTTTTATTTTTATTTAATTCATCAGCATAACGTAGAGCATTAAAATTCGTCTCACAACGACCATTTCTTCTACTCACTTAAATACCATTAGGTGACTCAGTTCATTAGGTTTTGATAGTCACTATTATTTTTATTCCTACTCGTTTATGGTGGCGGAGTGGTTATCATACTTGGCTGACATTACCTAGGTCAGAAATTTGACTCCCGATTGAAAGGGTAATGTGTGATTGATATCCGGTATTAACGAGGCCTATAATCACAGTCTCACCGGATTGTTGTAAAGACCTAACTGACCAAGATGGATAAACTGAGATAGATAGATAGATAGATAGATAGATAGATGTTTTATTAACCACATTCATTAATACAATACCTATATTACATAAAAATAAGCAAAACTTAAGTCCATTTAAAACACTGACTTATCTTATACACCTGTCTCTCCTTATACACCTGTCTTATCTTATACACCCGTTTCACCTAATACACCCGTCTCACCTTATACACCTGTCTCACCTTATACACCTGTCTTATCTTATACACCCGTTTCACCTAATACACCCGTCTCACCTTATACACCCGTCTCACCTTATACACCTCTCTCTCCTTACCCTGTGTGTGATATGACGTCAGACCCCCCCCCCCCCCTTCGTGGTTGAGTGACTGACACCCTGGGTTGAATCGTATGTTCCTTGGTGTTGTACTCGACTGAACTAAATGTGAATGTACAGTACGTGGGTCACATTCTTAGCTCTCCCTCGTGTGTGTGTGTGTGTGTGTGTGTGTGTGTGTGTGTGTGTGTGTGTGTGTGTGTGTGTGTGTGTGTGTGTCCTAATTGATCATAGAGGCAAGAGATAGTTATTACTTTATTTATGAATTCCTTTAGTGCTGCTTATTGAATTCGTGTAATAATCAAGATCAAAAAGGAACAAAGAAAATGACAAATAAAAGTTGTTTAGTTGCTAATGAACAAAGACTCGTATCGTATCAGGAGGGTGTTGAGGGAATAATATTTTACACTCCATTACCAGATTAAATTTCCTTTTATTTATACTTTGAACAAAAACTGAACTGCGTGTTGGTCGTTAAAACAAAATGTATAATCCCGATATAATATGTGGCCAAAAACATATTTCCGGTGATAATAGAGATACGACTTGTGGCTCGTGTTTTTGTCTGGGGGTATGCCGTCAATAAGTACGTTTTAGGTCCAAATTTAAAACCTTTTATGTCGTGTTCAGCGTGTCGTGTGGAGTGACAAAAATACCGAGAATAAAAATCGAGGAAATTACCCACATGGTTTCAAGAAGAGCCACACCGCGGGGGAAAGTTTCATCCCGACTCGAATGGCCAAATAAGCGGGCGACGGTTCCAAGGGTTCTTTGTTTACCATCGGGTGCGAAATTCAAGTCTCATTAAAACCTGACTATAAAAACTCGTTCACTTTGTCTCTGGAACTGGAGCATATGATGATGTTCTTAGTGCAGTGCAGATTTTCTTTGTTGTTTGATGATGATAATTGTTTGCATCCTTACCCTCTGGGCTATAGCGGTTACTAACACAAATTGAGTTTGCATGTTGATCCACCGTTTGTGTTGTTAATTCTGATCCAGCTACAGTAACTTGTTTCTTGGGAATATTTATAGTTGATAATGAATTGCAATAAGATGTTTACATAAGGTAGGTTTTTGTTGTTGTGGTCCAGCTTCACTAACTTGTTTTTTAAGATGATTCATATCTAGTAATTTATTCAAGATTTCTGCGGTTATTACACAATCGAGAGGTATATTATTACTGTGTGTGAAGGTTCAGCATTCAATGAAAACGGGGATTCCAACAAAGAAAACGGGACTTTCAGTACTGTATAAAAACTCGGAAATGTCATTATAGAAAACGGGAAGTTCCAGATCCTACGTAGGTGTTGTGTAACATTAGGATGCCTTGTGGGTGATTCTGGTCACGAGTCTTAGTTTAGGTTTTATTATCGTAGCTATTAAGAGACAACATCCATTAACAGTAGATAGAGTTATTTCCCTTGTAATTGTTGATGGATTTAAAGACCTCAGTTGTTGAAACCCAACAGCGTTTCACTACGGGCTCTCAGGTTAGTTAGAACTTACTGTAGAGTCAGTAGTGCCTGGGAAACAATGCCACCACGAGCAATCATCAGCGACTGGCCTTACATTCTTGCCCGATACAACCTTCGCCTATCTTTTTCCTGAGGTGACGTTCATGTGTAATACTAGCTTAGAGTCCGAGGGAGAGATGGTCTAGAGGTGTTTTAAACCACTACGTTTTTACTTTCATCATTGCTGCTGCTGCTCCTTAACCGTAGGAAGCTCGTCGTTACTCCTCCATGAAGGATTGAGAATTACATTCCCACGACAGGTAATCGTCCGCGCCGAAGAATTAAGGCAACCGTGGAGAGACAGACAGGTGAACTTTGTATCTCGGTGGCCTTCATGTGTGAACTTGACCTTAGTGACTTTAAGGGGAATATTCAGGCTGGATTTGAACTTCATAGTCCCTAAGTTCTTTCTTTAGAGGGTGGTAACACTCGCACAAGCAGACATGTGGGCGGGTCCAGATGATTGCTATATCGCTCTTACAGATGGTAGAAATGAGGGATCACCTGAGAGTAGGCACCCCCCAGATAGCGTGAGGTTGTTTAATGATCAAGTGAAGTGAGCTGGGGGTGCCTCATCTTCAGGTGATACTGGTTTGCTCTGCATACCCCCAGTCACTCTGGCATCAGGAACATGACCTGAATTTACCTAGGCAAATTTTGGGTTCACTCGGCGGGGGAGGGGGTCAGTCAACACCCTGCTCACGAGCCTTATGTGCGAGACTGACGGAGAAAGGGAAAATGTCTTCATTTTGTGTGTGTGTGTCCCAGTCCCACAAATCATCGTTCATTTATCAACAAATAGCATAACATTCTCTGTCAATAAACTCCTATAAACAAACTGTTCACATGCATCATTACTTTCAAGATTCTCACCCAACATTCCTAGTGAGAAAAATGTTACCCCACATTCCAATCCACATCTTGAAAGGAAGGTGAGGTGAGGGAGAGGGAGGGAAGGTGTTGGGTCGTCCGTGTTGGCGCTGTGGACCGTAAACTTAAAGACTTCCTACTTAGGCCTGGGGGTCAACAGGGGTGTGTGCTGGCCACATGTCCGTGGATCATGCAAACAACTTGTCCGGCCGTGAGCAAACACCCACACCCAGCCTGCCCGCCCGCCCTTCCACCACCCCGTCATCCCCGCTCTCCGCTCTCCTCAACACACGCACCCTGCCTTCATCCTATCACCTGCCAACTCTGCCTCTCGCCCCCTCTCAGGACACGCACCCTGCCTCCACCCCATCTCTTGCTTCCTCTCCTCTATCGGTCACCCAGACCCTGTTCGACCATATCAAGACACGCACCCTGACTGATCGCTCACCCTCTCCATTCTCAGGACACGCATCCCACATCCCCTCCTTCTCCAGTTCCTGCTCTCCACCACCTCTTCCAATTCTTCCTCTCGACTGCCTACTCCTTTTCCAGTACCTCCTTCTCCTCCACCTCCTCAAGACACACCACCTTCTGTGGAATCCAGCACGACTTCTCCAGGAGAGGCCCCTCACCCTGGTGCTGTGAATGAAGTGTGACTACCTAGGTGCCTCACGCCACCCCTGGCCCCCCACCCCCCTCCCTGCCCGAGGACCTCTTGTCTCCACATTGTCAAGAGGTCCTTCTTTGGTCTGTTTTATTGTTGATGTGTTTATTACCCACAGTAACGATAATGTGGTATTTAGTGTTTGTCTTGTCTGTTTTGGGTCTGTTTGTTCATCCAACACAATGTACATTAGGTCCCTGTAATATCTTCTGCCACAGTAGATGAACGTCAACCAAACTTAATACACTCATGCTTCTACAATAGAGGAAGATACGTATCGATTTCAAGGTCAGTAGGTCAAAGGTCAAGGTCAGGTCTAAAAATATATTTATAATTCGTGCAATATTTTTAATGGTACTGTGGTAGAAAAATAACAGTATGTCCTCATCCGAGGCAAGAGTCTGTTGAAGAGGTCGATGACCTGATGTACGGCGACAAGTGCGTTATGTTCCTCTACCATTTGTTTTATAAGTATTAATATTTGTGCAGTATTTATTTTGAGATATATTTATTTCTTTGAGATATTTATGTTTACTCTTGTCTCACACTTGATATATTTCCACTCACTGTATCAAAATCACAAACTTTTGGAAGAGTACCTCATAAATTGAGCTCCAGTGAAATATATGTGTTATGGACCCCATCTTTTTACAACTTTGGTGAGCTAAACGTAAAAGCTTTATTTGTATCTCCAGTTAGAACAACAAAAAAATCAGTAGCCAGTGTCTTAATTTTTAGCTTAAGTAAGTTAGCTAAACGTTTTTTATTTCCAGTTTCGAGGAAAATTTGGCTTAGGATCATTTTAAGAATCTGGAGGGAGTGTCGTGCGAGTTTGAGAGAGTCCTCCTGAGTCGTCCATATATAGCGTGGACTCCGCCAAACACTCGTATGTCCAAACATGACCTCAAATGTTTTATCAACACACTCTCAACATGGCTGCGGGATGTTCGTGTGGTGGAGGTGTGTTTGTGTGGGGGTGTGTGGAGCGTGGTGGTGGGGGTGTGTGGAGCACGGTGGTGGGGGTGTGTGGAGCACGGTGGTGGGGATGTGTGGAGCACGGTGGTGGGGTGTGTGGAGCACGGTGGTGGTGGTGTGTGGAGCACGGTGGTGGGGGTGTGTGGAGCACGGTGGTGGGGGTGTGTGGAGCACGGTGGTGGGGGTGTGTGGAGCGTGGTAGTGGGGGTGTGTGGAGCACGGTGGTGGGGGTGTGTGGAGCACGGTGGTGGAGGTGTGTGGAGCACGGTGGTGGGGGTGTGTGGAGCACGGTGGTGTGGGGGTGTGTGGAGCACGGTGGTGGGGGTGTGTGGAGCCTGGTGGTGGGGGTGTGTGGAGCGTGGTGGTGGTGGGGGTGTGTGGAGCATGGTGGTGGTGGGGGTGTGTGGAGCACTGTGATGTGGGGTGTGTGGAGCATGGTGGGGGTGTGTGACCATGCTAGGCGGGTCACTGGCTCCTCCACACCGTCACTCACTGTACTGTACCTTCACTTGTAAAAAAATTTCGTTACTGGATAAAGTTTTAGCAGATGTAACGAGTCTAGAAATTGTCTGCCTATTACAGTACTTTTTACCTTAAGGATATTGGAACCTGGACTTTATTTTACCATTCGATATTTTGGGTCCCAGACTTTTTTGGATAGAACTTTCCTGTCCAAGACTTATGTAGAAACAAGTTGATCTTCGGTATTGTCATGGCAGAAAGTACGTGTTGGGTGTTGGTTGTTTTAATCACCACACATTTCTTGCTGGGAAAACATGTTCATTGTTGCAATAAACAACACAAACAATAGGGAACGTCATTTGCATCGTTGATCGTTATGATAATATTGTAATTTAAACAATCCGGAAATAAAAGCTGTTGATCGCTGCGATATAATCTGTACAAAACACTTAAAGTAAATACTAGTTGTGTTAGTGAACACTTTAATACAGAATAACTGTTGGTCGGCACAGTAATATTACAAAAAAAATTACTTCACAATTATTGACCATTGAACAAACAGGTGTTGTGAGGCTGTTGCAGGAAATAGGTGTGTGTGTGTGTGTGTGTGTGTGTGTGTTGGCAGCCGCTACTGTACTCATGAAAGTGTGTGGTCTTGAGAAACTCCCGGGCCTTATCTGATACAAACTGGTCCAGGAAAAACAATACCCCAACATCCGGGTCATTTCCGACAAGCTTCTTAGCTTTCCCGCTCCTGCCACTGGTCGCTTCTCAACACTCGAGTAATGTTAATGATCTTATAATAAAAATGTTTTAGCATCAACGAATCTTAAGAGAAGTGGTAAATAATTCTGATTTGATAACTGTAAAATAAACAAATGACAATCGGTCGTAAATAATTGGGTTTGGACATTGATAATCGGACGGGGATTACACCAAAACAAAAGACTATCGACTACTATGTACACGAGTAGTAAAGAAACACTCGGGTAATACAACAACTCAGCAAGTAACTGCAATAAACATATGAGACAGTCGAAGAATGTTGGTATCTCTGACTCTGTGACGACATACCAACATTACCGGATTCCTAACCTGGCTGCTGTCCATCGAGAATGAGTTACTTCTGCCATTTATGGAGAAAATAAACACAGGAAAGAATACAAGCAAAAGAATCATTTTTTCCCCACATGGTCGTGTTTACACCTGTTATGTCAGTGTCAGTGTTTCAATATTAATATTATCACTTTAGTTTTACAGTATTGTTAATCTCTCTCTCTCTCTCTCTCTCTCTCTCTCTCTCTCTCTCTCTCTCTCTCTCTCTCTCTCTCCTGACTCCTCGTTAACATTACATTAGTATGGTAGCCGTTCTCACACATATACGTCAGTGTAGGTGAAGACTAATAATTAACCTGGCCGACAATTAATGATTCGGTGTGTGTGTGTATGTGTGAGACTCACCAGACAACTTCAATTGACACTTTTAACGTTGTCGTCCACACACACACACACACACACACACAGTAACCATACCCGCATGTGTGTGATCACAGGAAGTCGAACACGTGATATAACTCTGACCGGTCTGGATCCCTTTGTTAGAGTAATGGTATCGAGTCTGGTATTGAACTCCTGCCAGCCTTTCGGGGGTATCGGTGACTCTGCCAAGTTTCAAGACAACTCTTTCTCTCCCTCTAGTTAAACGTTAAACATCCCTCAAGCGAGAAAAACAACACCAGTCCAATCAGATAAACCGGGCATTAGGCTAAGTCCACAAAGCCAGAGATATCGTCCACTGTATATATTTATTTTCTTCATGAGTGTAAATATAAATAGTAAATTTCACACACACACACACACACACACACACACACACACACACACTGTCCCAGCACCACCAGAGCCAAGGAAGTCAGCTGGTACTCAACGTTTTCTCTTCTTACTGCTAATTCACCGTGGACTCAACTCTTTTTTTTCTCTTTTTTTTCACGGATCCCAGTCCTGAAAGCCGGTCGGGTGGGTGTTTGGGTGTTGATACGTGGGTGGAGGGTAGTGGGCGTGGGAGAGTGGGTGGAATGGAAGGTAGTGGGCATGGGAGAGTGGGTGAGGTGGAGGGCAGTGGACATGAGAAATAGTACGTATTGGCACAACTACAACCCCGGGTGTATTGGCACTGTAAACATCCCCCCCTCTCCCCTCCTATCCCCCCTCCACAACTGCAACCCCGGGTGTATTGGCACTGTAAACATCCCCCCTCTCCCCTCCTATCCCCCCTCCACAACTACAACCCCGGGTGTATTGGCACTGTAAACATCCCCCCTCTCCCCTCCTATCCCCCCTCCACAACTACAACCCCGGGTGTATTGGCACTGTAAACATCCCCCCTCTCCCCTCCTTTCCCCCCTCCACAACTACAATCCCGGGTGTATTGGCACTGTAAACATCCCCCCTCTCCCCTCCTATCCCCCCCTCCACAACTACTACCCCGGTGTATAGGCACTGTAAACATCCCCCCTCTCCCCTCCTATCCCCCTCCACAACTACTACCCCGGTGTATAGGCACTGTAAACATCCCCCCTCTCCCCTCCTATCCCCCCTCCACAACTACTACCCCGGTGTATTGGCACTGTAAACATCCCCCCTCTCCCCTCCTATCCCCCCTCCACAACTACTACCCCGGTGTATTGGCACTGTAAACATCCCCCCTCTCCCCTCCTATCCCCCTCCACAAATACAACCCCGGGTGTATTGGCACTGTAAACATCCCCCCCTCCCCTCCTATCCCTACAACCCCGGGTGTATTGGCACTGTAAACATCCCCCCCCCCCCCTGCTTCACCCTCGTGTGAGTTAGGGGGAATTATAATGTTAGTCCCAGAATCAATACTTACTAGTTATTATATTCTCATAAAAACTGGAGTGCAGGTGAGAGAAGTAGAGTGCATTTACTCTACTCATCCGGTCAGAGTACCCAGCACTCTTTGTACACCTATTTAGGTTTCAATATCCAGTTTACACTCAGCCCATTAGTTAAGATCGTGTGTGTGTGTGTGTGTGTGTGTGTGTGTGTGTGTGTGTGTGTGTGTGTGTATGTGTGTGTGTGTGTGTGTGTGTGTGTGTCAAAGTACCACTCAAGACTCCCGTTATGTACACCGTCATCTATTCATCATTTCGTAAAGACCTTTTGTGCATTCTGATACTATCAAAGACCCCAGGGTGCACTCTTAATACTAAACAGGATTCCATTGTGCACTCTGGTACCCTCAAAGACACCATTGTGCACCATTAATACACCTGTGACCCCCCCACAGGTGCACCTAGTACCCCTATCGTGCACTCCCTTATACCATCTTATATCATGTTGCACTTAAACTCTGTGCACCCTGAATAGCAACTGAAACACCATTCTGTACACAATACCTCGTGCAATAAGGATACCAGCTAAGAACCCTGCGCACTCCACGTATCATCTAAGACTTCATTTTTTATGCACTTAAGACCCCCCATGAGCACTCCGTATATTACCCAAGACCCCTTTTTGTGCTCTTAAAGACCTCCCGCCCCCCACTACCACCACTAACACCAACATCACTAACACCACCACCACCACTAGCACCACCACCACCACTAGCACCACCACCACCACTAGCACCACCACTAACACCACAGCAACAACAACAACAACAATACACACACACCGTATATCACACAAGACCACTTTTTGTGCACACCGGATACCACCCAAGACCCCGTTGTGTGCACTTGGGCTTCATTCGGGTAAGACTCCGCCCAGCCCGGTCCAACTGAGACCACCAGCCCCGAGACCCTCCCAGAATGGCGGTGCCGCGGGCTTAGGCGATCTGGTAACACTGTGTGAGTGAATATATTACCCGGCCAGTCCCCCTTCTCTTCTCTTCTCTTCTCTTCTCTTCTCTTTTCTTCTCTTCTCTTTTCTTCTCTTCTCTTCTCTTCTCGCTTTCCATCCCATCCTCACATTACCTCCTTCCCCATTCCTCATTACTTATCACCTCTCCTCTTTGTATTTCTCAGTCCTACTTTCTCTAGCTCCCTATACCTATCTTTCGTTTTCACTTTCACTCTTCACTTTCCTTCTCTCTCAACCTATGCTTCATGTACAGTTCCCCATTTTCTCTCTCTCTCTCTCTCTCTCTCTCTCTCTCTCTCTCTCTCTCTCTCTCTCTCTCTCTCTCTCTCTCTCTGGAGGCTGGGGTCATCTTGCCCCCCAGCATCCGCCATCTCCCCGCCTCCTCCCTCCCGGTCATGTCTCGAGAGCATCCTTTTTCCTCTTCCCGTCTTTTTCTTCCCTTTCTCTTCCGTCTCTCTTCTCTTTCTCTCCCGTCTCTTTCTTCCTTTTCTCTCCGGTCTCTTTCTTCCCTTTTTCTCCCGTCTCTTTCTTCCCTTTCTTTCCCGTCTCTCTTTCCCTTCTCTCCCGTCTTTTCTCTTTCTTTCCCGTCTCTCCCCTTTCTCTTCCGTCTCTCTCTTCTCCTCTTGCTCTCTTTCAACTTCTTTTTTTATTTTATTTTATCTTTCTCTTCCCTTCTTTCCCATGACTTTCTTTTCCTCCTCCTTCTTCTGTTTTTCTGTCTCTTCTCTCGTCTCTCCTTTCTACTCTTCCTGTCTCCTTATCTCACTCACCATCTCTGTCCTTCCTCTCCTCTCCTTCCAGTGTGGAGAAGGCAGGGGAGGGTAGGAGGGAGAGGGGGGGGGGGAGAGTGTGTATGGAGGAAGGGAGGAGGGGAGTGTATAAGGTAAGGGAGAAGGGAGGAGTGTATAGAAGGGAGGAGAAAGAGGGAGAGGAGTGAACACAGGGAAAAGAACGAGGAGGAAGGAATGTGAAGAAGGCAGGGAGGAGAATGGAGGGAGAAGGAGACGGGAGAGGGTCGGAAGAAGGAAGAAAGGAGGCAAGGAGGAGGTCGTGCAGATGTAGGAAGGGGAGGGGGGTTGGGTAGAGGGTTAGGGGAAAGAATAGGGGTAGAAACAGGGAAGAAGGTAGGGGGAGGGGGAAGAAGGGAGGGGGAGAGGGGGGGGGGTAAATGTCTCACAAAGGCCAGGGAGGGTGAGGCGGGTGTTAAAAGGTTCCACAATACATGAGTTAACGGAGAGGGAACTAGTGGGTAACAGGTGGGTGGGGAGAGGGAGGGGAGAGAGGTGGGGAGGGTAGGTTAGGAGAAATATAAAGAGGTAGGGAGGGTGGGGAGGGTAGAGGGAGTGAGGGGAGGGGAGGAAAAATGGAGGAGGTGTAGACGGAGTGAGGGGAGGGAAGGGACAGGTGGGGAGGGTAGAGGGGGAGGGAAGGAAGAGGTGTGGAGGGTAAAAGAAGTGAGGGGAGGGAGGAAGGTGGGGGAGGGAGAGATGGGATGGGGGTAGAGAAGGGATATAGGGGGGTTGTTGCTAGGGAGAATTAACTAGTGAGAGAGAGAGAGAGAGAGAGAGAGAGAGAGAGAGAGAGAGCTGACATGAACACACACATACAAAATAGGGATCAGCCGCCGTCTTGAGATAACTATCTGTGGCGCATCGAAATACCCTGAGGCTCCCTTCTTTCTCTTCTTGTCTCTCCCTCCTCTCCTCCTTCTCTATGTCTCCTCTTCTTCTCCTCACAATCTCTCACCCGTCTTCTCTGTCTATCTGTCTGTTTCTCGTCTCCTCACTATCTTCCTTTCCATTGTCTCTTCATTCTCCCTTCTATTTCCCCTCTCCGCTTTCCCCTCTCAACTTCCCTCTCTCTCCACTCTCTCTTCCCCTCTCTCTTAGATATCCTTTTCTCCTCCTTACTTTATGAGAAAAGGGAGAGTAATTAGAGAACCGGTGAGGAGAGAGGGAGAGGGAGAGATAAACCAAAATAAAGGGAGGAAAACGAGTGAGAGTGAGAGACAATGGGAGAATAAGAAGGAGAAGGTGAGAGATTCTGAGAGAGGGAATGGGGAGGGGTAACAGACCGGGGTAGGAGGGAGGGAGGGAGGAGGGAGGGTAGCAGGTAAGGGTCAGGTACACTGGTCTGGTTTTTAACAATGACGTAATTTGTGAAGAAGGTAAAGTTAGCCTCGTCGTGTTATTTTTTTTTGTATATATATCTTATTTTTGCAGTTCTCTCTCTCTCTCTCTCTCTCTCTCTCTCTCTCTCTCTCTCTCTCTCTCTCTCTCTCTCTCTCTCTCTCTCTCTCTCTCTCTCTCCATTTTATTTTCCTTAGTTACTTGTTGTTGTTTTTCTGTACCTTCCATTTCTCATTTTTTTCATCAATCTTTCGCTTACATTATTTTATTTTATTTATCTCATCTCTCTATCTTCGGTGGGGGGCAGAATAGTGTTACACCAGTTTAGCCGTACGGTATGTTTTCGTTCAGTAACTCGAGGTAGGGAAGGCTTCGTGGGTCAACATGGAAATATCTCTCTCTTCCTCTTCGCGTTATATACATGTAGAAACAGTTCACTAATCAGTATTGTCCTCACATATGTACCACAGTTATGCTCTGTGTTTAATTTAGAAAGTTTTATTGAGACGAGCTTCACTTTCACTGATTGGCTGACATTATTCTGTTTTTTTGTTATATTTTATTTATTTTTTTCACCTATTTTACTGTTTATCGTGTTCTTTGTTCCTGTTTTGACAGTCCCTGGTTCATTAGTTTTACCCTACCCTACCCCACTCCTCCCCTACCCTACCCCACCCCACCCCACCCCACCCCACCACTCCCCTACCCCACCACTCCCCTCCTCTCCCCTACCCAACCCCACCCCACCCCACCCCACCCCACCCCACCCCACCCCACCACTCCCCACCCCTACCCCACCACTCCCCTCCCCTCCCCTACCCCACCACTCCCCTCCCCTACCCCACCACTCCCCTCCTCTCCCCTACCCAACCCCACTCCTCCCCTCCCTACCCTACCCCACCCCACCCCCCACCCCACCCCACCCCACCCAACCCCACCCCACCCCACCCCACCCCACCCCTCCCCTCCCCTCCCCTCCCCTATCCCCCCTCCCCTTCCATACCCTACCCCTCTTTCTCCCTCCCCTGCCCTACCCTACCCACTTGGCTCACAAATTTCCAGACCATAGGTAGGGGGCCCAGGGGGGGGGGGGGGGGGATATATACCTGTCATATCATAACCTGTGTGAGGTATGTGACGCCAGGCCCACGTGATTAACACCCTGGCTTGACTATCTGAACAGTTCCCCCCACATCAACCACTAGAGATGAACAAATCACCCACCAGGGATGAACAAGTTCCCCCAGACAGTGAACAAAGGAGAACCAGACGGCAGCGGTACCGGTCCAAGGTGGCCCCCCTGGCCCTCTCCCCAGATTCCTCCCCCCTCTCCCCTCCCCCGTCCTCTCCCCTTCCTGTCCCACTCCTCTGAATCCCTCCCCTAGTCCTCTTCCACTCCCCACTCCCTTACTCCTCCTCCCCAAGTCCTATCTCTTCTCTATTCACCTCTATTCCTCTCCAGGTTCTTTCCCTTATAATTCCTTCCCCTAGTTCCCCCCCCCCCTCCCTCCTAATTCCCTTCCACTAAAAATTCTCTTCGTTAATCTCTCTCCTTGTCCTCTTCCTCAAAACTCCCTTTCCTAGTTTTCCTCCTTTCCCTTTGCCTTCTTAAAGCTTTACTTCTCTCCTATTCCCTTCTTTAACCTTCATTCCCTTACACCAGCTTCTCTTACTTATTTCTTGATGTCCCCGTCTTCCTTCTTCTTCTTCTTATTCTTTGTTCATCATTGCTCCGTTGCATTCTTCTGCTTCCCTCCTCCACCTTTGTTCATGTCTTTCCTACCCACTCTTTCTTCCTCCTTTCTCTCCCTTTATCGCCTCTTACCTCGAATTTCCTCCACCTTCTTACACTATCTTCTCCCTCCCTTCCTGGTCTCTTCTGTCTCCTCTTACTCCCCTTCAGCCTCCCTACTCTTCTACCTGTTTTCTCCCTCCCCACTTACTTTCTTGCTCTGTTTACTCCTTACTTTCTCCATACCTTCACTCCTTATGCCATCGGTCATTTCTTTCCTCCTCTCTTCCTTGCCCTCTACCCTATCTCTCACCTCCTCCTCCTCCTCCATCTCTCCTCTCAACCAGTTCCCTCCTTCCCCCTCCTAATCACCCCCCCCCCCCCCCCAGGGATGAGAGAGGCAGGCCAGGCTCCCGCTAGCCTTGGCTGGGCCGTCCAGAGTCAGGTGGTGATCACACATTAGAATGCACTCCATTCATTGCCTGATACCCTCCCTCCCTCCCTCACCTGCCCACCCCCTCAATCCCTCCCTCCCTCACCTGCCCACTCCCTCCCTCCCTCCCTCTCTCACCTGCCCACTCCCTCTCTCCCTCCCTCACCTGCCCCTCTCACCCCCACTTCTCCTTCGCTGTCCGGTGCCTCACACTCGTCTCTCCCTGTCTCCCCCCCTCACAAGTTTCCCTCTTTGCTCCTTCCTTTGCAGCCTTTCTTTCCTCTCCCTTTTACCATACTTCCCTCCTCCTCTTCTCCTCTCTCTCTTCTTCTCCCTCTAGTCTCTTCTTTCACACCTCTTCTCCCCGCTTCTTCTTTCCTCTGTTCTCTCCCTCCTAATCCAGCTCTCTCATTTTCCTCTCCCACATCTTCGTGTGCCTTGACTACTTCTTCCCCTACACCTCACTCCTTCCCGTCTCCCCACTTCTTCCACACTCCTTTCTTCGTTTTTCTTTACTCCTTTCTCCTTTCTACTCTACTCCTTCCCTTTTCTCTCCACTCCCCCCCCCCTCACCCACGTCCTATCTACCTCTCCTATCTCCCTTCCAGCCTCCACCTGTTTCACCTTTCCCCTCCTCCTCCAGTTTTCACCTGTTCCTCTTCCTTAGCTTCCTCTCCCCTCCATTCTCCACCTGCCTTCCTCCTTAACCCCCCTCCAGTCTCCACCTGTTCCCTCACCACCCCCACTCCAATCTCCACCTCCTCTCCCCCTCCCCCACTCCAATCTCCACCTCCTCTCCCCCATCCCCCGCTATCCACCTCCTCTCCCCCTCCCCCATCCCCCGCTGTCCACCTCCTCTCCCCCTCCCCCATCCCCCGCTGTCCACCTCCTCTCCCCCTCCCCCCCTCCCCCCTCCCCCGCTGTCCACCTCCTCTCCCCCTCCCCCATCCCCCGCTGTCCACCTCCTCTCCCCCTCCCCCATCCCCCGCTGTCCACCTCCTCTCCCCCTCCCTCATCCCCCGCTGTCCACCTCCTCTCCCTCTCCCTCCACCTCCTCGCTCCTTCCCCCCACCCCCGCTGTCCACCTGTTCCCCCCACCAGCACCTAGTTTTTGTAACATTCTTGCTTTATTACGTCTATTTATGATGCACAGCCTTTAAGTTCTTCCTGCACCATAAGTCTTCCTCTCCTTTCTGCGAGCTTTGTTTTTTTTTTGGGGGGGGGGAGAAATAATAATAATAATAATAATAATAATAATAATAATAATAATAATAATCATCCTGTAGTAATGATAACAATAGCAATAGAAATGGTGGTAATAATAATGATGATGGAAATAATAATAATAGTAATGATTAAAACACTGAATTAATTTGAATATACTGTATTGTAATTTGATCAGGTTTTAGAAAGATATTTTCTGGATATTTGATATTATATTGTACTGCCATCATCTGGTTTCCATGCGTTAGTCACCTTACCTTACCTTACCTTACCTGACTGACTGACTGACAGTATATTTACACCTGAAGGAGTTTTCTCAAATACGTCATACGATGAACACTGGCAGACGGACGAGCCACGCTTCACTAACGTAGCCATGACTAATTTCAGAATATGTATTGATAATTTATATATTTACTTATTAATTTGTTTATCAGTTTATTTATTTATTTATTTATTAGTTTACTTGTTTATTAGTTTATTTATTTATTAGTTTACTTGTTTATTAGTTTATTTATTTATTTGTTTATCAGTTTGTTTATTTATTTTCGTCTTATATTTGTTTGTTTTTTTGTATGACCATGACTTGAATATGAAGTAAAAAATAACCTCTAATCAACGGGGAAGGTACACACCCACCCTCATCAAGCAACACCTTACATGCAGGGCCGCCCGCGTGTCTTTAATAATGTTAGTAACTTAGTATTAACGTATGTAAAATGTAACCTTTAATATAACGGGAACAGAATGCACAACCATTTACCCCAAGCAACACCTGGCATACGAGGGCATACATGGGAATGCCTTTAATAATGCCAATATAACCACAACCATCTACCTCAAGCAGCATCTGGCATACGAGGGCATACATGGGAATGCCTTTAATAATGCCAATGCAACCACAACCATCTACCTCAAGCAGCACCTGGCATACGAGGGCATACATGGGAATGCCTTTAATAATGCCAATATAACCACAACCATCTACCTCAAGCAGCATCTGGCATACGAAGGCATACACGGTGATGCCCTTAATCATGTTACGTCATGACATGCCAGAATATGGGTGCATGAAAGTGTTAAGCAACTGATGATGTCACGAGGTGTTAACAGGAGGTTGACGACTGACAGACAAATTGATTGTTATGTCCACGAAGACTAACATACAAACACAGACAGTCACAAAACTCAAGGCAGTACACTAACACAGACAAACGAGAAGGAACTACAATAATAATAATAAGTAAAAAGAAAATTAAAGATAAGAACAATACAAAGATTAGAATAGCGAAGATTTTGAAATAATAATAATAGTAATAATAAAGAGAAGACAAAGGAAGACAAGAAGTTTAAAAAGATAATAATATGATCAAGATTTAAAATACGAAAAAAACATTTGAAGACGAGAAATAAATTTTGAAATGATAATCGGTAAGACAATAAAGACAAAAATAAAGAAAATGAGGAAGATGGAAGAAAGAAAAAGAAGTTATGACTGACGAGAATATCAGAGACAATCAGTAAAAAAAGTTAAAAAAAGGAATAGGATAAAGATAAAGATAAAAGAAAATAGGATAAAGAAAAATTAAAAGGACAATAAAAGAAAAAACTGAGACCAAAGAAACCAAAGGATAAAAAAAAATATATATATAACGAAGAGGAATTACATGAGAATAAGGAGTTGAAAAAAATCTTGGATAAATATAAAAGCAACAAAAATACGAAGATGTGATAAAAGAACAATGCAGGAAATTCACAAAACAGTCACCAACAAAAGCAGATGTAATGACAGTACAGAAAAAAGAATAACATTATGAATAGGAATGAATAATACGTTAAGGTGCTTAGTGAAGAATGAAGGTGGTAACAGGTCGATGATAATAAGAAAAATATTATAGCGCGTTTTATTATTATTATTATTATTATATTATCATTATTATTTTACTAGTATTGTTCTTATCATTATTTATATTGTCTACTTACTGTACAAAAAATAATATTAATAACACGTATAATTATGACATTACATAAAGACAAATTAAAGAACAAGGCAAGAGAGAGATTAGAGATAAATATTGAGAAGAACTAATGAGAGAAAATAAAACAAGCGGGAACAGAGGAACACACAAGAGAACTGACAAGGTGTTGGTGCTGCTCATTCATTCTGGAGGTAGCGACCACACCCCCTGAGGTCACCCCACCACCCCCACACACCCCCCTCACACGCCTCCCCCCCCCTCCAAATATGCGACCTAAGAGTCTCCCGGCTCCAGTTATCTCTCTCTCTCTCTCTCTCTCTCTCTCTCTCTCTCTCTCTCTCTCTCTCTCTCTCTCTCTCTCTCTCTCAAGACGGTTCCAGACGCCCTCTCCCCACACCTCCCTCTAGACGGTCTCTCCCCCCCTTAGACGGTCTCTCCCCCCCCCCCCTTAGACGGTCTCAACCCCTCCCCCCCTCTCCTCCCTCAATCTCTCAGAGGCGACAGACGCGAGGAAAATAATATTGGTTGTTTGAGCGGTGTGTGTGTGTGTGTGTGTGTGTGTGTGTGTGTGTGTGTGAGAGAGAGAGAGAGAGAGAGAGAGAGAGAGAGAGAGAGAGAGTGGGGGGAGGGTTAAGAGAAGGAGGGAGAGTTTGATGGAAAGGGGGGGGGGGTGGAAATGAGGGAAAGGTTGACGGGAAAGTGAGAAAATGAAAGGAAGGATTTAGAGTGGAAGGAAAGAAGGAAGATTTGATGGGAGAAGAAGGACACGCAATGGTAAATGAAAGAGTAAGAAAGACGAAGATGAGAGAGGGATAGAGAGAAGGGGAAAGAATCGAAGGAAAAGGAAGGTGGGAGCTAGGGAGAGAGACAGCAACAACAGTCCCGGGAGATGAAGGAGTAGAGTAGGTAGCTGGCCAGCAGGATCCTACCCTCGATAACACACTAAACTGGTTCTTATGACCTCGTGACGTAAGAGGGTAGAGGAAGTGACGTCGCCTCTCGTGTAAGATAAGAGGAAAATGACCCTTACAGCGAAGAGGCATAAGGCCCAGTAAAGAGTATGTAAGAAGGAGTTAAGATCTTGTGGGTGGTTACGGGAGCCAGGTACCTTTGGGTGTGTGTGTGTGTGTGTGTGTGTGTGTGTGTGTGTGTGTGTGTGTGTGTGCCAAGGTTTATGTGTATCTAATTATTGAGTGTACAAGTCGAGGTTTATGTGTTTGTGTGCACCCTGAAGTTTATGTGCACATATATATCTCCCAAGGTTTATGTGTGTTTGTGTGTGTACACACTAAGGTTTATGTGTGTAGTCCCATGGTGTTTGTGTGCATCCCAATGTTTATGTGCATATTTATCTAGAGGTTATATTTATGTGTGAGTGTTTGTATATATCCCAAGTTTTATATGTGTGTGTTCATTCTAAGGTTTATGTGTGTGTACATCGCAAGGTTTATGTGTGTGTACATCGCAAGGTTTGTGTGTGTACATCCCGAGGTTTATATATGTACACCCCAAGACTTACGTGTGCAAATTCTGAGGTCATTATGTACATCCCGTAGCCTTTGAGTAAATTCAGAGGTCGTTGTGTACAGTACAGTACATCCCGAAGTCTGTGTGCACGTCTTGACTGACAGTCAGCCTTGCAGACATACACACTGACAGACACTCATAAACAGACAGATAGCCACACTAACACATATGCAGATAATCCTATTAACATACAGAGAGATAAAGTGTTTGTTATAAATAAACGTAAACACAGCCAAAAAGGAAGTACACAAACAGACAGACAACAGTTGGCAAAGGCGCTGAATAGGCAGGTGAGACAGTTTGTCTTAGTTTAACAAATTTATTGGCAAAGCTTGTAGTTCAGTTTGCCTATTCTGAGTAATTCAGTCAGGTCTTAACACTAAGGGTGGTATCACTTCTCACTGCTACGCAGGACAGAGGTACATACACAAGGAAATACATCATATTCATTAACAGTATAGAAAAGGTCAGATTCATGTGGGTAAAGTCACTGTTCACTGCCAAGCAGGACAGAGGTTCGTACACAAGGAAATACATCATATTCATTAACAGTATAGAAAAGGTCAGATTCATGTGGGTAAAGTCACTGTTCACTGCTATGCAGGACAGAGGTTCGTTCACAAAGAAATGCATCATATTCATTAACAGTACATACAGGTCATAGTAATGTGGGTGATGTCACTGTTCGCTGCCCTGCGAGACAGTGGTTCATATACATTGGACGTCATATTCTAATTGAAGACTAATCAGTGTGGGCTAGCAAATTTGGGAGAAACAGCAAGGCTGTCCTCAAGCACCCCCTATTCAATGTAGTAATTACAAAGTTCATGATACAATAAGCCAGGTGGCCTGAAGTCTTTGATAGTGTCACATTCAATAATATAGTGCTCAAGTATATGCTTTAAAGGTTTATCACAAAGTTTACAGGCTGAGTGTTACGGTATGGGCACAGCGTTACTAACTTACCAGATGTGTCTGTATCCTAGCCTAATTCTGGCCACGACTACATCACATTGTCTGGTTCTGTCCTTATGCTGGCCATACCGGTACCTCTTGTCACAAAATTTGTAATATTTACTAATGCTACAACTGCCAGGTCTCTGCATTTCTCAGCACTTCTAGATCAGACTTCATGATTCTGATTTGAATGTTTTTAAGTACAGCATTGGACAGGCCAAGATCACGGTCAACATTTTCTTTCTTACATGCCTTATTGGCCAGTCTATCGCCACGGTCATGATACCTAATTCCAACATGGGACGGAACCCACACAAATTCGATACGAGAGTTGTTCTCATTGGCAGTTATCACATTTCTTTTAATATCACATACAACCTTAGACATAGAACCTGACGGGCTGTTCATTGATTTCAAAGCACTTTGAGAGTCACAGAATATCACCTCACCTCCATTTTCTTTAAGGTAGTCTGTGGCTAAGTAGATTCCAGTTAGTTCAGTTTGTGTTGTGCTGGCCCAGTTGTTCAGCCTTTGCTTGTTTGACACTCATCTCTTTTTCTTTTTATATTACAATTGCACAGCCTGTTCTACCTGTGTTTGTCTGCACAGAACCACCAGCAAAAGCATAACATTCACTTGATTTAATACTCTCTATGTGTGTGTTAATAGTTTCTAGTGAGACACATCTCATCACACCGGTGTTTAACATTTGCTTACTACCAACAGGAGTGTAATTAATAGGATCTGATATATCCAGCCAAGGAGGAATGGTATTAATGGGTTCGTCTGGGGTGATTGGGACATTCAGTTCAAGAGATCTGCAACACTTTTATGAAGCCACTCCCCAAAGAGAGTCTTTTGTGCAAAGTTAGCGAGATGGTCGGGATTACTTAGATAGAACATCAACTCAGTTTGAGCTGTAGTTTGGGAACCATTGTTCTTCAAAACTTTGACACAAAACATGGTATTAAGTAGAGCTATCCTATCAGATAGGGAGGGCAGTCCGAGCTCTTTCCTCATGTTTACAATTCTGGTTGATTTTGGGCAACCTAGAATGATGGGCATGGCTTCATTTTGCACTACCTCAAGGCTGTTGATTTCTTTAGGCAGAATAGTCACAAGATGGAGAGCATGATAGTCAACTACAGAACGAATGAAGTGAAGATAGAAAGTACGAGCATAGGTGATGTTAATTCCATAGCCCTTGCCAGCAAGGGTTCTGAGGGGTTTAATTTACTGCATTAGTTTGGCACAAAGGTTGCCGACAAATTTTGCATCATTCACACAAATTCCAAGATATTTATAAGAGCTACATAGTTCCAAGGGCATGCTGTTAATGTTAAAGTCAAGAGGCAGAGGGTGAACACGATGAGGATTGAGGACCTTCGTCTTGTTAACAGATATTATGAGACCACATTCCACAGTCCTCCGAGCAAATACATCCAGAAAAGCTTGGAGTCTGAGCTTGTTCTGTGTCATAATGCAGATATCATCAGCATAGCATATTACAGCCTCATTTGGTTGAACTGGAACGTCAGCAATAAGCTTGTGCATCAGTATATTAAAGAACATAGGACTTAACATTCCTCCCTGAGGCGTGCCAAGGTCAAATTATCTCATTCTGGCACTTTTGACTCCCCTAAACAGAACACTGGCATACCTATTGGACAGATAACCCTTTATCCATGTCAGGAGGTTACCTTGGATGCCAAAATTAGCTAGTTGCTCAAGTATAATGTCTCTATTAGCTACATCAAAGGCTGATTTAAGGTCTATGAAGGCTGTTTGTGTGTTATCTTTTGAGTGAACAAGATATTCTGCAAAGCATGTCTGCGTGCTACGCCCGGGCATGAATCCATACAGATTAGGGGCCAGTTTGTCTTTGACTTGAAACATGAGATGGTCAAAGGGCAATATTCAGTGAGAGAGAGAGAGATGCAGATTCACAGCCAGACGCTCGATTAGACATGCATTGGGTAGACATGCAGACAGACGGTGGACAGGTAGGGAGCAGCGTCCACCACCACCTTGACCTTGCCTCCCACACTCTCACGGAGCCAGACTCAACTCTCTCTCTCTCTCTCACACACACACACACACACACACACACACATAGTCTCTGGTGTTTGAATTTTTGAGGATCACAGTTGCAAGTCGTGATTGTCTTGTTTATTTTGGCTTTGACGTTACCAAAAAAATAGACTATCCATTGCTATTTTACCTGCACCCAGACGCCTCCCGGCTCTCAGCAAAGGGCGGAGCTTCCCAAGCCTTCCACCAATCACAACCAAAATACGTGAATGTGGGTTGATTTTCATTGGCCAGCTGGTGGGTGTCGTCGAGTAATATCTGGTGTGCGATGGAACCAAATATTCCTAAAGATGACTTGAGTTTAATGAATCCTGCCAGGTGGTTTTACAGGTTATTAGAACTGTGTAGCACCGCAGTTGTTCCCCAGGGCGAGTTTTTACTTATTAGAACATGAAGAAAATAACTAAGGTAAAATTTAAAGTAGATGGAGAGATATCAAAGGGTCTTCATTTTTTTTTCAAGTTTGGACTGTGTGTGTGTGTGTGTGTGTGTGTGTGTGTGTGTGTGTGTGTGTGTGTGTGTGTGTGTGTGTGTGTTTAATATTTATAATTACCAGAAATAGAAATATCCCTATCTGATTCAGTACTGATAATTGTTAAGTAAATGAATGAACTCTGGACACACTGACATGGCCTCTACGTCCAGAATGCACACCAATAACATGTCAAAGGTCGAAGGTCACGGAGGGTTATTCAATGTTCAAAGTAAAAAAAAAACTGATTTAAGGCCTTTTGTTAAATTCGTTATTGTTTTCTTATTTATTTTATGTTTACCTTTGTTCATAACTTTTGTATTGTTTTGTTTATTTATTTATTTGTTGATGTAGTGATTTGTATATATAACTATTCATATATTCCAAGGACGGGACAAAAAGTGGCTAAACAACATATAGGTATTAAAAATGACCCTTGACACTTCGCGGACAAAATTGCTTTTAAAAATAGAAGGTTAGGAGACAGAAAAATTCCCTTGAAAGGTTAACTGTCAAATGGAAATTTGGAGGAAGAATAAGAAGAAAAAAATAGATAAATTTTCCGAAAAAGTTGATAATAAGAGAGAGAGAGAGAGAGAGAGAGAGAGAGAGAGAGAGAGAGAGAGAGAGAGAGAGAGAGTTTATCCAGTAAAGTGAATATAAAAAGAGATAAAGAGGTGAGAGAAAAAAGATAAAATAGAGAAGTAAAGAAAGAGTTCCCAGAAAACATTTGACAATAAACGATATAGAAAAGGGGGAGCGGGGGGGGGGGGGGGAGGTAGAGGGAAAAAACGGGGTATGTGTTGGTGGGGTGACTGTGATAAACATCAGTTAAGCTAAGGTGGTAACATGAGCCTTGAGATACGACCGAGAAGACCCGAGAATGGCGAACTGATTCTGTTAAAAGCTCAAGTAGGAAAGAAAAATGGGAGGAGTTTGGAGTTTAGGTAGTGGAGATGTTGAGAGATAGAGAGGGAGGGAGGGAGACGCAGGGGTGAGGGAGAGATGGATGAGGTGAGAGAGAAGTGGGAGAGGTGGGCGGGTGAGGGAGAAGAAGAGATGATGAGGTGAGAGAGAAGTGGAGAAGGTGAGAGAGAAGTGGGAGAGGTGGGCGGGTGAGGGAGAAATGGATGAGGTGAGAGAGAAGTGGAAGGTAAATGAGAGAAGAGATGATAATAGGAATACTTGAGCGGAACTGGGAAGAACAAAAATAAAATAAAGATAGAAAAACATAGGAGCAAGACGAGAATTAAAGAAAAAGTGAGAGAAAGAGGAACAGAAAGAAATAAAATGAGCAAGAAAGTGAGACAGAGAGTCGGGAGAGAGAATCGTGGTATATCTCTGGTCACAAATTTTCACAACTAGCTCGTGTGTAAGGCCGGGGAAGGTGGCTGTACAGTACACGAGGCCCTGATACTCCCTTAGCTTGCATGGAATTTGATCAGGATTATTTCTATATTTTCTTGGACTGAATTTACCACCAACACTGCCACCATCTGATCACCAACACTGCCACCATCTGATCACCAACAATGCCACCACCTGATCACCAACACTGCCACCACCTGATCACCAACACTCCTGTAGTTATCACCACCACCATCACCACCATTTGTTCAACTAACACTCCATCTGTAATCTGTACACTACTGGTTATATTGAGACGTTAAGTTAGGTTTAAAAATGGACAGAGACAATGAGGAAATTACTAGGGGACATTTGGGTTGGTTTGGTTGGATAAGCTTGTTGACGTATAAGTTCTTTCACAAATAACTACTTTCCTACCGTCATTTTGGGGGTTAAATTTGTCGTATTGTTACTTTTTGGCTTTTATACATATATATTGAGTTAGTTTTTACGGGCTGAATAATGAGGTGAGGAGTGAGGCGGTGTAAGGTGTGGGTGTGGTGTACCTGGAGGTGACTAATTATTAGCCTCTCCTTCATCACCTCACCTTTCCTCTCACTTCCGCTCTCACCTACCTTATTATTTCCTCCTATTTCTTGTTTTTCTGTTGTTTTTTTCCTTAGCCTATTTTAAGACCACGTTGACATTTAATTTTTTTTATTTCATTATACTCCACAAGAACGAATACTTTGTTGTGTCTCATTAGTCGTGGGTTCATTTGTCGCTGACGCCACAACCCGTGAACAAATTAAGGAATATTATTTGTATTTATTCGGAGGTCAAGGTCTTGTAAGAACACAGTTTATGACCTCATGCGCGATTTCACTGAAGACTGAAGAAGACCATCTCAAGAAATTAAATGTTTGCGGTATAGCAGGTCAAAGGTCAAGCTCAAGGTCACGCAAAGGAAAGACTCACAAAAATTATATTTGTTAACCTTACTGAACTAAGAGAAAGTCAATAGGTGTGAAATATGATCGATTTGTAAAAGTTGTCTAATTTAGAAAATAAAAATGAACAGAGCTTATCATCACTGGACCTTGAGGTACCTCAACACATCCAGACCTGAACACCATGACAGTAAGGTCACATAAGACCCTGCGAAGAGGAGCCGACGTGGAATTTTCCTCGACATCTGTTCAAGTACTAAGGCCAGTGAGGTGGAGGTGAGGTACCGGGGCTGTCCCATCACTGAGATAACACCTACTAGTTTTTTACTCCAATTAACATAAAGGCCTTCTGGCACCACTACCGATTAACATCACTGATTTCTGATATCATTACTGAATTACATCACTATCGATTTATCACAGCACCTTGTAACACTACTGCCTTTAAATGTTATTACCGATTTTACACCGGTACTTTATAGCACAGCTTTTAACACTACCGCCTTAACGTTCGCGTCCCTCACACATACAGGACAGGGCCGCTGACCACACCACACCTCTGACCAACAAAGAAGCTTCCTGCAAAAGAGGAGCATTAGCTCACAGATTCTCAGCTAACAACACTAACAATAACCAGGCTACCTGCACACAGCTAACGGCGATAACAAGAGGCCAGCACACGCTTAACAACGCTAACAGTAACAAGGAAACAGCACACAGCTAACAATGCTAACAGCACACAGCTAACAATGCTAACAGCAACACAAGGAGGCCAGCTAACAAGATACCTAAACACAGACACCTAACAACAGTGGTGATAATAGTACAAGAAAGAGGCTCCCACTACTCTCAACCTCCTCTCCCTGCCTCCACCCTCAGGAGCAAGACGCCCCTGGCAGTAGTGGTGTCCCCCAGGTAACGGCCTCACCACCACCGCCATCAAGGCATTTCAGCCTGCCCGTGGGAATCTACCACCCAAGGCTCCAACCTACCCCCCACGTACCAACCACGACCCCCCTCCTCTCCCTCTCGTCCTCTCCCCCTCCCCTCCCTTCCCCGTCCATCCCCCACCTCTACCAGCCCTCTCCCCCTCTCCCTCCCTCCTTCTCCATACCTATTAGAACTTCTCCTCCCCTTCCCACATCCCCACTAGGGCCCTCATCTTTCCCTCCCACATCTCTCTCTCCCACTCCCCACCAGGACCCACATATCTCTCTCCCACATACACACCAAGATCCCAGCTCCACATGCCCACCAAGGTTCCACTTACCCACCCACTTACCCACCAGCCTCCCACATACCCAACAGGGGGCCCGGGGCTACTGAAGGTGGGAGGTTAATGGGCCACCTGCCCGAGGGAGTCCCCAGTCCACCAGGCGCCCCGGGCATACCAGCAGACCAGTTGCAGGAGTTGCATGATCAACCTGCTATCACAGACGCCATCTAGCGGGTTAATCGTCGGTGAGGAATGTGGGGGAGATAACTTGTAAGTGATGTGTTTTGGTTTTTCGTGACGGCTGGGCAGTGGAGTGGGGGGGGGGGGTGATTGAGTTATCGAGTATAATTCCTACTTGTATCAAAGGCTGTTATCACACTTTCTTATTGTACTGTCATTCATTCATTCATATATATATATATATATATATATATATATATATATATATATATATATATATATATATATATATATATATAATATATATATATATATATATATATATATATATATATATATATATATAAATATATATATATATATATATATAATATATATATATATATATATATATATATATATATATATATATATTATATATATATATATATATATATATATATATATACAGTATATAGATATATATATATATTTTATATAGATATATATATATATATATATAAATATATATATATATGTGTGTGTGTGTGTGTGTGTGTGTGTGTATAAGCCACAACTATTATACTTAGGTAATTATAGACTTATAGTGTTGTACTATTATTAATAATTGTATAATTACCATCTCCTTGGTCGAAAATGACCCCTCCATACTGAAGCACCTGTAGAGCGTATACACGTTAATGAAGCTTATAAACCTGATCTTACGCGAGAGTTGATAACACTTACGAGATAATCAAGCTGTGTGCAACTTACTGTCACTCGGTGTGTAATTTAGATACGGGAAGAGTTTAATGTTCCTGCCGGCTCCCTCCTCTGATAATATCTCGTTGATGTGTCATGTTATATAATATGACTAGTGGATTATTACCTATTGTATATTATGGTATATGACTCCATATACTTGTTACATATACAGTGTTCCGTCAGGTCTAATTGTTGTCTTATCGCCTGTCACTTGTTGTCTTATTACATGTTGACTACTGATAACGTTTAACATGTTATACCTGTTCTTGTTTACGGATGTTGCTTTGTTCTTACCTGTTTTACACACACACACACACACACACACACACACACACACACACACGTACGTTTCGTATGAGAAGCAGCGAATGGTCAGTGAACATTTTGATGACTCCTATTTATTCCCTATTCTTGACGTCACGCTCTACGTCACCCAGTAAGTTTATTCTGAGGTTTACGTAATGTATTTCACTTCGTTATAACCCGTAACAAAGTCTCTGGGTATTAGATAATCGTGCCTGACGTACTGTGTGTCAGTTTATCCTCTTGTTAAGTGATAACTAACGAAGACACAGATGGATCTTCTTCAAACATGGCGGTACATTGGCCTCCAGAGTGCCATAGAATATAGTAATGTGTATCCTCCTCCCCTTAAAATAGGTGAGTGACATAGTCTTCTGAGTTAGAGTATCAATAAAGGATCATGTGTGTCTAGTGTGTTGACGGTGGTTCTCATTACTGAACTGTGACCTTTGGTGTAAGGGGTTGACATTTGTTAACAACAATGACGACGACTATAAGCTCTTCACTTCCTGGAGGTGAACTAACAGTCATGGCAGGTGGAAACGGAAGTGAGAGGGAGGAAGGAAGGGAGGGAGGGAGGGAAGATGGATGGCAGAATAAGAGGGAGACAAATAAACATTATCTCACTTAACAATTTTAATCTTCATTCGGAGTGGATAATTACGTTAATGTATGTTCAGTGTGAACACTAATTGTTCAATACTGATTAAAGACCCCCGCAGTTATTACATAATAGCTATGACAGGTTAAGTGTGTGGCCATGAAAGTTAAGACTGGTTCTGTTTTCTTTTCAGAATTACAAACAAAATACACTTTCTTTTCACACACACACACACACACACACACACACACACACACACACACACACACACACCAGCAATAAAAATTACTCATTCCAGTATGAAATTTTTTTTCTCTTATGATGTACACATGGCTATATTTTGATAAAAACGCTCAACATTCCATATTTGGTGTTAAGACTTACCCGGAATCCAACACTACCACGAACCATCAAACTCTCCTCCTGTTTTTCTCACTGAAACCATCCGCCCAGGGTCCAAATTCTCAAAGAGTTTTACATTATATATATATTTTTTTCGACTCCTAATTGGTTAAGAGAACTCCTCAGTTACAACAGAGCCTTGGTGAATTTTTTACTTCTTTTCGGGGAATATATATTTTGCGTCAGTAAAATGAATCACTTGACTGGGATCCTCATATGTTCGGTTTGGGGAACTTCAGATTCGCTAGACTTTGAGAAGCTATCGTGTATGTTTAAGGTTAAGTGAGCTCGATAGATGGGGTGTCTCTTTGTCCAGTTAAGGGAAAACACGACCCTTTGAGAATACATCTTTGTGTCGTAGGTTAAGTGAGAGAGTTGGGTAGATGCGTCGCCCATTTCCATTTTACTCCACAGTTTGTTGACAGTTTTATGAGAACAGCTGATAAGTGTTTATTAAGATCTTGATTCTCCGGGTAAGATGACTTAACCTCTTGAATACGATGACTTAACCGCTTGCATACGGCGACTTAACCCCAGAATACGAAGACTTAACCATCAGAGCACGATAACCTAACATCTTCAATACGATGACTTAACCCCTGAGCAAGATGACTTAACCCCTTCAATACGGCGAGTTAACCCCTTGAGTAAAAGTCTCCCATCAGAACCATTGAGAATCGACATCCAGAACGATTTTCTCCATACTCCTCTCCCCCCCTCCCTCCCCCCCCTCCTTCACCTGTCTTAAATTTATCCTGACTAACCTCATTTCCTCCCTCTTTTGACCCTTTTTGCAACCGTATCTTTGTCTCGGTATTCGTCCCTGTTATTACGTGTCGACATTCCAGTGACCGGTGTTATTACGTTGCATACCTGGGCATCATTACGGCGCGCGGGGCTCCTGGGAACAAAGAGGCGGGTCTGGGATCTGTTCAAGACGGCCATTGTTGGGGGAAGTACCACGGACTAGACGGTGTAAACGGGACTGCCCAGTATGGGCCAATAGGCCCGCTGCAGTTTCCTCCATTCTTATGTTCTTATTGTTGGGGTAGTACCACGGACTAGACGGCCAGTGTTGGGGGTAGTACCACGGACTAGACGGCCAGTGTTGGGGGTAGTACCACGGACTAGACGGCCATTGTTGGGGGTAGTACCACGGACTAGACGGCCATTGTTGGGGGTAGTACCACGGACTAGACGGCCAGTGTTGGGGGTAGTACCACGGACTAGACGGCCATTGTTGGGGGAAGTACCACGGACTAGACGGCCAGTGTTGGGGGCAGTGCCACGTCGAGACTACCAGCATTGGGATAGTATCTCCTCCTCCTCCTTTCTTCTTGTTCTTGTTCTTCTTCTTGTTCTTCTTGTTCTTCTTCCTCCTTTTTCTCCTCCTCATTTTCCTCCTCCTCCTCCTCCTTCTTGTTCTTCTTCTTCCTCCCACTTCTCCTCCTCCTCCTCCAGGCTCGTCTCCTCCGGGCATCATTGTACCTCTTATGAAAAATTATATCCTTAGGAGGGGGGCGGGGAGGCGGGGGTGGGGGAGGGGGGGCGGGGGTGGGGGGGGGGCGGGGGTGGGGGAGGGGGGGCGGGGTGGGGGAGGGGGGGGGCGGGGGTGGGGGTGGGGGAGGGGGAGGGGCGGGGGTGGGGGAGGGGGAGGGGGTTTGTTTATGGTTTTCTTCGATGGGGGACACAGTAAAATATTTCTTGATCCTTCAGGTGCCAAGGTTACCAACAATAAATAATAGAGGTAACAAAGATGAAAAAAATATTATGTGTTTTAATTGGTAACATTGGTTGTCAGTGTTATTTGAGTAGTTGTGTCGTTTATGTGGTAATAATTGAATATGTAAATTAAAAGCAAAGTTCAAATCATAAGAGTTTATAATGAAAATGTTAAAAAATATTTCTTTATGTGGTAATTTTAACATTTGAATTAGGTCGTTAAATAGTTGATTGTTAAGATATTAAAGCGCTTGTTTATGAGACAAATGGAAAAAACAAAACAAAACAATAACATTTAACTCCCCAAAACGTCAACTGTTTCACGAGCCTCTTGGTGGCAGAGATAACACCCATGAAATTGTATATGACAAGAATACCGCGTTAGGTGATGGCAGTTATTATTAAGAGATGAAGAGCACTCGTTAAGGTGGTAAATTCAAACTAATTATTAATTGAAATTCACCAACCAAGATATAGCAATTGGTGGGAGTTGTTATCACCGTCCATGAGGTTTTTAGACCCAGTGTATTTTTCAGGTAGCAAACATGTTGAAGGAAAGGGAAATAAAAAGAAAAAAATTTATGTATGTATGTATGTTTGTATGTATGTATGTTTGTATGTATGTATGTATGTATGTATGTATGTTTGTATGTATGTTTGTATGTATGTATGTATGTATGTATGAGAACTAGTTATGACTCAGGAGAAGTTTATTAAAGTGGTGTTTCAGTGGCAAATAATAAAAAAAGGCTATATGCTTGTACCTATAATCGTCGCTGATATTTTTTTTAGTTATAAATCGATTATTAAGATGAAAAAAACAAAAACAAGTGTCTTTTGTTATAATAATTAGTTATGTGGCTGTCAAGTATTTTCAGATGTATTTCGATAATTTATATAACAAAGGTAAGAACTTAAGGAATTTTTTTTTCTTAAATGATGAACATAATGTTTAAGGCATTGTTAGATATATCTCTTAAATAACTAAAGTAAAAAAAAAATAAAAAAGTGTGAATGAAGAAATTAATATATATCCTTCCATTATGTGAGAGAGAGAGAGAGAGAGAGAGAGAGAGAGAGAGAGAGAGAGAGAGAGAGAGAGAGAGAGAGAGGTTTTCTCATCACTTAACCGGTTCTGTGTAGTTCTCACATTCGGTAATCCCAAGGTTATGGACAACAACTTCCAATGAAGAAGAACAAAGGGGGAGGAGGGGAGGGGGGAGTTCTCTTCCAATGAACCGGGAGGAACAATGGTGCCACAAAAACACCTGGTCAGGACCCCACAGACTGGCCCAGGTGAGACACTGTTGCCACCTACTCGCCATCATCTCATTAACCTTACATTAATGATCACTCTACTATCCCGGTGTTTATAATTGACTATATTTTTCATTTTTATTTCATTATCAACATCGTCTTGAATGAATGTTTATAATGTATATTTTATTATTTATATGATAGTGATATTATTTTTAAGGTATTTAGAACAGATACCGTAAAACTTATCCCATTTAAATCAGTACTTAGTTAATATTATTTTATGACCGTGAATGTCTATATATAAACACACTACTATGTAAATTTTAATGTAATGGGGAAATAGTGTTCAGAATATTTATTAAGAGCGGTCACCAATTAGCCCATTAAAATAGACTTCCTTTATATGCTTCAACTTAATATGATTATGTTTGTAAATATTTAATAACGTAGGGATTAGTGTAGCTGTGGGGGTATGATTTTCAGGGAAGTTAGTTGAGGTGAGGGGCGAGGAGGCATCCCCCACCCTCTCTCCCACGTGAGATAGATCCCCAGCTCTCAGAAAGGCTAATAAGTAGAGTGAATTTATCCGCCGCTCCATTAACAGCAGTTGATAAAGGAAACTCAGCCACTAATTAAGGCATTTTGCTCCTCTATTCTACCTGGAACACGGATAATTAAGGTGTATATAATTATCTCTCATATAATTAGTAAAAAAACGAAAATGAGTTACTGATGACATGTTGGCAGCTCCGTGGTATAGGCAGAGTGTTACGGGGAGGGGGGGGGGTGAACCATCTGTTTCTTTAGCTCTTATTTACAGCTTAATAGAACACTGCTGGGCGTAACATTAAAACTCTTTATTTATAATGGCAGGGGAGTGCTGTGATAGGAGGCGGTGATTTATGTTGATTAATCTGTCATCAAGGTTAAGTACCCGGCAGTAACCTGGACACGTTTCTGCCGCTGACTTGTATATTGAGTAATTATAGTCAGGTAAATTAGAGAGACTTGATGGTAATGTTTGTTGATAGTGTAGACACCTCTGAATGTTGAATTAATGAGTTGTGTTATAAATATCACTACTGGCGCTGTCTTACTCCAAAAGGTGATTATGTTTATTTGAACTTAAGAACCTTTTTGTTATGTATGTTTATTTCTCTGTCACGGGGTTAAGCACCTGGCAGTTACTGTACACATATTTTCACTTTATACATATATTGTATAACTGCACATTATAGCTGGTATACATTTACTACTTTGTATCAGGGGTTAAGTATACAACAGGCATGAAAAACGTTAAATTTTTAAGTATGTATACAACTTTACTCATAAGAATTAGTGAACAGTGATGACGATATATACTTATAGATCTGTCTTCAGCATAATAATTGTGTCGGTTGATATAGTGCATAATTATACTAATAGGAGTCTGTGAGAGGTAGATGATAAATGTCTACAGGTGTGAGGGAGTTGTGTGTAGCCACCAGTGACGGCCCTGACCTCTGCTTAAGTATTGTAGAGTGAGACGAACGCTGTTAATGACATAGGTTCATAGATGTGTCGAGAAGAGGAAATATCCCGGGGTGACGCACAACATCACATTAAGCTGTCACCAATTAGCCGAGCACTTGGCTGGGTGATATAGAACATTCTTTAGTCAGAACAATAATGATTTTGTCTCCGGTCAGCTTCAAGTTTTAATGGTTTAGACTTGTAAACGATAAATCATTCAGGGGGAACATGAAGCAACACTTAGTAAGAGGGTTTAAGTTGTGGTAATAATGTACTCACATACTGTGTTTATAAGGTCCTCGTGTGTGTTAAGGTGATGTATCGCGGCCGTTATACTCTTGCCAAGCGGCTTAATGATATTACTAATAGCGACAGATGTGTGGTGTAGGTGATTAGACCTTTAAGTTTTCGCTAATTAGACATTATTATAAGATGAGGTTCACCGCAATGCTAAGAGCGGCTTCACTGTATAAGAAATTCATTACGCCGCCACTAATTACTCAAATATATAATAGTAGTAGAGCTGCCACACCGGTGATGAGCAACCAGGAGTGACTTGAAGCAGCTGTAAGTAGCCTAAGTTTTAACGGTGTATAATGTAATGTGTAATTTATGAGGGAGATGAAGCATATCAGGTTATAATTAGATCGTCTTATGGGAAAAATACACATTAAGGTGTCAACAGCTAGACCAGCGATGTATTACAGGTAATATAGATATATGTTTGATTAGACTAAAGGGTGATGTGGAGTGATACCTGATGTGTTAGGCTGCACAATGGTGGCGCAAGTTAGTGAAGTACTCTGTGTATGTGTGTGTGTGTGTGTGTGTGTGTGTGTGTGTGTGTGTGTGTGTGTGTGTGTGCAAACATGATGGAACAAACGTAGAGATGACTTTGAGACTGTGTTGCGGCGCCATATTTTACCTGATATAGGCATTAAAATATCCGATATACAGCACTTATCAACTGAAGGAATTTACATGTAGACCGTTCCTTACGTTAAGAGAGGAATTACGTACTATTGTGGGCAAGCAGACTGACGCAATAGTTTATAGTACCGAGATAAGTTTGTTAGGTAGTTATAAGTTATTAACACAGGTGGGAGGGTTGGTACTGGACACTAACAACTGTAAAATTAACATGAGGTAATTAGTGTTATGAATTACACAGCGGTACCAACAATATTTATTATAATATTTCCTCCAACACGTTTAGCAGCCATGGAAGACCAAGACTCAACTTAGGGTAAAATTAACATAATAAAATTAGTCTCATAATTCTTACCACCGACTTAACGATACACAGTCGTATGTCATGTACAGGTTTACAAGCGTTACTGATTAAAAATAAATTAGTTGCTTTAGGAACTAGGACTTAATGAACGGTACTTATAGCCAGGCAGGTGGAGCGCCTACATCACTGCCCAGCAATACGTGTTTAACATCCAGTGGAGATAAAGAGCCGGGTTGCGTTAAAACAGTTATTAAACAATTACCGCGTCACCACTTTAAAGAAACCCAATACTGACATGTGGTCTTGGTGCTGAGTCCACCTTCAACACTGACGAGATCTTAGATAAAATAAATTCCCCGTCAGGTTAATTTGTGTCAGGTGAAATTGTTTGATAAATTAATGGACGATTCATGACTCACCACAAGATTTTGTCTCGATTTATTGTGTACAGGAACAACAGCAATCGTCTCTGTGTGTGTGTGTGTGTGTAGTGTCTGCTGTACATAAATTTATTTGGATAACCTGAAGATTAACTCCCAGTTTATTTCACCTGATGAGTAAACACCCGAACGCTACCTGGAGGGAATGGGATGGGTTAGGTTAAGTTAATGAATTTAGCGTAAGGATGTAAGCGGGGGATGCCTAATGTTTCTTGTGGACACCGTGGCCATTCTCTTCACGTCACAAAACACTACACGTACATACAAGTTTAGGAGCAAGACCCAGGTGATACATGACATCTAAAATAATTAGTGTACAAATTATAGACAAAGTGCCAGAACATGGATGTTTAAGAACCTGGATAAGGCAGTACAGTACTGACCGAGACACAGGGGTTGTGGCATAACACGAGGTGATGATGTAGGATAACAGAACTGTCCGAACTTAATGTAGAACGATGTTTAAAGTGAAGAGGTAGGAGGGGACATAGCTAGTAGTGCTAGTAGCTGTTAGCATTATATAGTAGTGCTAGTGGTTGTTAGTGCTAGTAGTTGTTAGTGCCCGGTTGCCCTGCACTCCCAACGCCCATACCATTTTTTACTCCCATATTCCCACAGGGCATGGCCATATCCCTGCCTAATGCCCCTACCCTTAACGCCCACCTTGATATTCCCACAGTAGACGCCCATGTCCCTCGTGGGCGGGCCATAACCTTGGTGGCACGCCCACCTGTCGCAGTATGGGGTACCACCCACGACGTTGCGGTCAGGATGTGCTCGGGTAACCCTCTCCGTGTACCTCCCCGGCTTCCTATTATTACTCATTACTCCGACCACACCAATTACTCACCTCCCCCAGCTCCCTATTTCCACCCCTATCGTATTTTCTCAACCCATTTTCTCTTCCCCTATTCGTAAAAAACTTGCATATCATAAACTCGGAGAAATGCATAGTTGGTACCGCTGAGTATAAGCCCCATGTAAACAAGGTGAAAAAGCGCGGGAAAATTATCGGGGTTTTAGTGTTACGTAACGGCCGGTGAAATTAGGGTAGGGCTGGTTTTTATTATTATGACAGGGGAAATGCTATAGTGTTTAGTTACCCTCTGTTAATTGCTGGTTCTGGTGGTAATTTTGTGTGAGAATTTGATAATGATTTGTCGTTTATGGATCCCATTTTTTTTAGGTATGACATTCATTTTTTTTTCACCAATTTAAAACTTACAAAAACTATCATTGCTTACCTACATAGATCTTACACAGTGAAGCATAATGTATTTTTCTTAAAGTTGGTTCGATAAGTGAATTTCTTCATAAAGTGCACTTATTACCCGCGTGATTCACCAAGTAACCAGCAGGATGCCCGTACTTAACAATTCGTTGTGGGGAATAATAATCTTACCCCTATTTTTTTTTTTTTTTTTTACGACAACAAATATAGGACTGAAATATGGCGCAGTTATTACCTCCACGAGTCTCATTTCCTTATAAGATCAAGAGGGGGAAGTTTCCTGGTGTGAGCTGTAGTAACTTAAAAGGAGAAGATAGTGCTAGTGTTTTGGGGACTTAGTATCACTTGTTTGTAAGTAAAAGCTAGAAAAAATGTATCAGTAGTTTTAGATTTTTTATATGTAGTTTTTGTGGTTTGGTTTCGGTAATGGTAATTTAAACTTTGTTATTTTATGATCAGAAAAGTCGCCTCGTATATAAAATTAACCAATATGTGAGTGAGGAAGGTGACTCATAGGTGACACATAGGTGACACAGGTGGTACAGTAACTTCCTTTGTACGCTAGAAATGTGAGAGATAATGTTTACCTTCTTCTCACTTCTTTTCAATCACCTATGGCCAATCCCTCTTATGACCAATCACCTATGGCCAGTCCCTCTTATGACCAATCTCTTAAGACCAGTCCCTCTTACGACCAATCTTTTAAGACCAATCCCTCTTATGACCAATCTCTTAAGACCAGTCCCTCTTATGACCAATCTTTTAAGACCAATCCCTCTTATGACCAATCTCTTAAGACCAATCCCTCTTATGACCAATCCATCTTTAAAATAACAACCAATAGCTTATGTTTTTTTATATCAGGACCAAATTAAAAGGTTATTTCTTAACTCTTTTTAAGTTTGAGAATTTATCCCATTATTCAGGTGTGTTGGTCGAGCCAGGTATGCAGGAGGGGGTGATTAACGTTCCGGTTTAATGGTAGTAAATCACCCGTTATTGTCCTTATGGAGGCAATAATTACTCAAACGCTGTAATTAATATATCAGGACCCAGGTGTTGGCTGCCATTACACGTCATTAAGTAAGTAAATATATCATAAGGGGGTATAGCATTAGTATCACAGGTTCATTATAAAGGTAATTATTGCTACCTGATCATGTAGTGTTGGCACATACTTACCTTTAGACTATGTAGGGTTGGCACACACACACACACACACATGAGTTACCCCGTGTCTGTATCCAGTGTGGTTGAGAGGCACTCAACACCTTACCACCATACCACTACACTAACTTGTATTGATATATTTGAAACAGCTTTTGAGATACGTTCCATACACGAAAATTAGACAGATACAAGTACAGACAGACAGACGGGACCCTTATCTCTCCTCCTTTCCTCTGACCTCATTTACCGGAGATAACAAACAGACCCTAATCACTTGTTGGGAGTTGTTCTCTTATAAGAGAACTGTGTGTCTTGTGAGGCCCTTCTCGGGGTTACAGGAGCCATATTAAGACACTAGGAATAAATGAGGGATCCCTTGTTGAGTGATCAGAATTTTAATTGGGGTTACAATAGGAACGCGTCCAAGAATATGGTCGTATTTGGTTAGAGACGTATTGTTTTTGTTTGTTATTATTGTTGTAATTGTCATTGTGGATTTAAGTGTTACAGCGACCAATGGTTATAAAGCGCTCGTCGCAATTGTTAGTTTTTACAAGATTATGAAAAATTGTGTGTGGGGTCAAAGCATCGCCGTAACTTGTCTGTCTGTCTCTTCAAGCAACGAACACAGATTATATTATTTATTATTAGAATCCAGAGGTTTTACGTTAGCTAATAGAGAAACAGTGGTTTTTAGACACTGTACAATCATTTGTCAGTGTTAACAAGAATGCACCCGGTGACCCAGCGTGTGATGTTAGCGACTCGATCTGTATGCCGCTGGTGCAAGGTGACGAGGAGGTGTGTTGGGGGTATTTTGACTTACTGTTTCATCATTTTCTTCTCTTTGTCTCTACACTTGTCTTGCCTCATATTATTCCCCCCCCCCCTTACTCCCTTTTTTTCATGCCCCCCTCTTCCCTTTCCTAGTGTTCCTGTACCCCCTTTCACCCCTTCAACCATCCCAAACAGAAGGAGGAGGGAGAGAATGAATGAATATGGAGGAGGAGGAGGAGGTGAGGTTAAGTTAGATTAGCGTGATTAATGTTAAGGTCAAATGAGCTGTGTGTGGGGGGGGGGGGGGCATTAGGAACAGGTAATATCAGTAGTACTAGTAAGAAGAGGAGGAAGAGGTCTACACAGGTAGTGAGCATCACTCACCTGCCGCCCAGCAACACACACTAGCCTCACAACCTCTCCTCCTTTGGTCCTGTAAATAACATACCGGTGATTGATCCATCACTCAACCACTGAAGGCCAATAACCTGTCGAGTGAGGTGAGTGCTTATGGTGATTGATGGTTCCTTCTCTTCATTACACAAAAACAAACTAATGTTGATTAATATTTGTACATTGTTCGTCGCTCTCTCCTCTTGACAAAAACTGCCCTCTGGTGGCCATTAGTTTATTATTAATTGGTTGTTAGTGTTCGTTACGATAACTTAATGCAATGTTTTCGTAATTTTATGTTGATTGATGGTCATCGTCTGGTGCAAAAACTTGACGGCATTATTAATTTGATCTTTATATTGACTAACAACAGCTGTTCATTACAAAAAATTATCTAACATTAATTAATCGCGTGTCTGTAATAACTAATACTGTTCCCCGTTACAAAAAACTTGACTGTACTATTATTTAATCTTGTGTTTATACCGAGAGATACAGTACCAGCTGTTCATTACGGAACTAATCTGGAATAAATTAGATATCTATGCTGGTATTAGCTGCTATATATTGTATTATAAACCCGGTGATATTGTCTCATTCCATCATCACTATGCTTTTAATAACTACTAGTCATTATAGTAAATTTATTGTACCAACTCCTGTAGAATATCGTTCGAGAGATTGACAATGTGAATATTCAGGACCCGGAGTCTTTAAATATTCTTAACGTTAATTTTTTCTCATAATTGACAATAAAACAACGTATCTAGTTATGGTGAAGTCTTAGTACAGTTTGGACGCCATTTTAGGAGTAATTATTATGCTGCAAGTTAGGTAATTAAATTTATCTCTATTTTTAGGCAATATTTAACGTACGGTGCTCTGAGAATCCGACTATGCTCAAACATATTTAGCGGATGTGGCTGTATGTGCTACTATTAGCACGGTCAGGCGATTTGCCATTCATCTCTGTATACAACCGTTTACTGCTCCACGAGAAGAAAATTTGATGCACTGGTTCTTTTGGAGTTTTCATGGGTTCACACACACACACACACACACACACACACACACACACACACACACACACACACACACACACACCAGACATGTGACCACAAATCTGTTATCCTCATTTGGCAATCTCAACTTCCTTTGCTCGTTCGGTATTAGGAAATGTATCACCTAGCAGAAGCTGTTCATTACACAAGCATTTCCTCGTATGCCAATCGTCTCTCTAATACTCTCCCTCTCAACCTTGAGTCTTTGTATGAATAACAGTTAATACCGCCGTAATAACGTCCCCATGACGGTGGAATTGGTGTATATGTTGGGCAATGTGTTTTTTTTCTGGTTGGGTCATTACCAAAGATGATTTCTTCCTCGAGAGAGAGAGAGAGAGAGAGAGAGAGAGAGAGAGAGAGAGAGAGAGAGAGTCCACACCATAAATCATTCCCACCTCTGACAGTACTAGATGGACCTAAACCATACTTAGAAGGGTCAGGGGATAATAAGAGTGACTCAGGTCAGTTCTATTATTATTTCCTCCTGACCCCGTGCAGGTAAGATTACGAAAGGTATTGCAATCAGGATGTTTGTCAGTCAAGTCAGTTCCAGACAGAAGAAGCTACAGTCACTCGCGTGGACTCGTTCTGTATTGACTGTTAAGTAACAACTGTTCATGATGATTAAGCGATCTGGGGCGGCACTAGGAAGTTAGGTCAAAGGTCAAGGTCATGGAGGCGAGCGTCTGTATTGTACGCGTACACACACACACACACACACACACACACACACACACACACACACACACGACAAAGAAGTAAAAGAGAAACTCGTAATACATTTCAGATAATTACATCACGATCGGTCACGTTATTATTGAGGTATTTCCTGTAGTCGTAAAATAGCTGACCATGTCGAAAGAAGGTCAGGGGTCACTACGGTAGATAGCTCACAGAAAACGGGATGAGGGGAGGGTGAGGAGGAGGTTATGTGTTTCTTGGAGCTGGGGTGGGGTAATAGGGCAGAGGAGGTGTGTGTGTGTGTTTGGCTGTGTAGGAGGAGAGGGGTGTATTTCTTGGAGGTAAGGAGAAGATAATGGGGAGGTGTGTAAGTGGGTGTTGGTGTGGGTGTGGGCGGATGGGGTGTTTAGAGAGCGTGAAGGTTAACTGGGAAGTAATTGTGTGTGTGTGTGTGTGTGTGTTTGTGTGTCTGTTAATATGTATATTGCGTTTATGCTGTGTGTGTGTGTGTGCGCGTGTGTAGTGTAAGATTGAGTGCATGTATGTTGATGTTTCTTTACGCACATATTTGTCAACAACTCTTATGTCTTGGTGTGTGTGTGTGTGTGTGTGTGTGTGTGTGTGTGTGTGTGTGTGTGTGTGTTGACATTATCTGTGAGGACTGTGGTTATTGACACAAACACGTTACTACGTTAATTACTTCAACTTGTACGGTATATCATAAGATGGACTGATATATAAATTATAGTATTCACTTAATAAAAATAGACACATTATTCTTGTTATTATAAGTAGTAGCAGTGTTTTTAGCTTAGGGTTGTTTATATTATTGTATTATTATTATGATTATTATTATAATTATTATTATTATTTTACCTTTGTTTATTCCTCTTTCCTGGATTAACGAGTATAACGAAGTTGATATACACACTTCTGGATTTCAGTGCTTTTTTTATGCTTCTGTAATCAGAATAAGACAACATTGCCAACGCGTTATGAGAAGTTTTTGCTGAAAATAATACATAAAAAGGCAGTATTGCCAACACCTGTTCTCCATCAGTAGGTGTGACAGCGTGACGTCCCACAAGACTCCGTGACTCGTTACACTGTCGCCAGGGAACCTTCCTTATGCATTCATGTAGGGAAATACTCCAAACACAGAGAATAGATAAACAAAAGTAACATTAAAATTTCTAAGACACATTTCATGCCTCTAAAGACGATGAGAACTTGAAACATAAAGTTTATTAAAAAAATAACAGTATGAATACTTATTTAGGAGGGGGGGGGGGGGGTAGGTAGGTATTCTCTCCTTAAATACATCATCACATTTGTCCCATCACCATATTTACTGACTAACACATCTGTACCACCAGTAAGCTACATATGCATTACTAACACATGTATTTCACGAACGACAGCTGTTTCTTAACACACGTATCTCACCGACAGATCTGTTGTATCGTCACGGTATCACACCTCTGCCTCACTGACAACACCTGCTGGTGCCTGTCACTGGTGGTGTTGAGCATGACACTGACGTACTGTTTTGTTAGCACACTTGTCTCACAGTGAAACCAACACACACACACACACACACACACACACACACACACACACACACACACACACACACACACACACACACTAACTCTTGTTTTTATGAATGATATATAATGTTAAGATTAGGTAAAAAAGTCACAGGAAAACAGTCTGTGTATAACTTGAGACCATAACTTCATCTTATAGCCCAAATATGACTTTTTCTGTGACACTATTTCCGTTCACCAAAATACTTACTCATTGTCTTAAACGAACAATCACGACTAATGGGTTAAACTTATTGTTATTTAATCTGTGTTGGACTAGATGACAAGGAATATAGGAACCCGGGTATATCACACTGATTTTATAAACAGTGAGTCGAACTAACACTTTATTGTTGTTTGGTTACTCTGTAAACTGATGGGGTGAGAGCGTTTGTGTTAATGTTTGAGAATGAAAATGAATAGTTTACCAGTGAGTCTGTCCCTAGCTGTGAGTATTTGAGGAGTCGATTGTGCTCTACCGTACGTTTGTCTGCCATTTAGTAAGATTTATTGTTCATGCAGTCAACTCCTTCATAATTCAGTCAATTTTACTGAAATGTGGCGGTGTTGTTGCGTTTGTACTGAAGGTATACTTACCTTTTATTTAGTTTAACCTAACCACCAGATAGCGTCAGGGTATTTAATCATCAGGTAAAATAAGCTGAGGTATCCTAATCTTCATGTGAGCCGAAACATATATAAAATAATTCAGGAAATAAACAATTATTCCTTGTTCTAACTAATTGAAAAACTGTCTTTAGAAGGCAATCCATCACAATTACTTGAGATACTGGACTAGGCGGCCACACCAGCTGCCTCAGGTCAATTGGGGGTCAACCATTGTCGTATCCATTACCATGTAAGTAATCACTTTAGACAAGCTGATTACCACAACGCCGGTGTGTGATCCGCCATCTGTCAGCGGGGTAGTGTCTCACATAATATATCAGAGTTCTTACTATTACTACTGGTAAATTTCTTCTTCCTTTCATCTTCTTTCCTCATTTCTTCCTTTTTCCTCTTCTTTGCCACCTCCTCCTCCAATTTATCATTTTTCTTTTGCTCTTCCTCCCCCTTTCTTTCTCTTCTTAAAATTATCGAGGTCTGAATGAGCCAAGTGACAGGGGTGCATTAGGAAAGTAACTTGACCAAAACTACTGAACTGTACGCGAGGTTGACCCGCACAATAGAGGCCATAAAGTTAACACAGAAGAAAGTCATGGAATATAATATTTAAGGCAGTTGGTGTCGGTAAATAAAATAACTTGGGCGAAATAACAAGAGTCCCAAGTTACATATTCAGTAAAACAAAGTTCTTGACCACACCGTACTGTTAGTGCTGTCATATGGAAGTAGAACTTAAAGACTAAGCCTAACTTGTTTCCGACACCAAAAACTCCTCAAAGAAGTTTAGAAAAGTTTTACTTGGCAAAAAAAATTAGAGATAAGGTTAAAGGCAAATGGGTGAGACCTTAAACCAAAGACCGAGATAAACAGTGAGGACAGAGGGACTGATGGTCTACTACACATGATGATTGTTGGAAAGTATATATTGGGAGACTTAATCCTGTAATGGCCTACTGATACAGCTTGGGGAAGGCTGCTTATGAGAACAAGTGCACAACTCAATAGATAGGAGGAAATGACTGAAATAATATTTCAGGGGAAATGACACAGGCGGTCACCAGCAACACTTCCTTCACCCATCATTACTCCCTCCCCTCCTTCACCACCCTTCCCTCCCTTCTTCACCTCCAACCTCCACTCCTTCACCACCCCACCCTCCCTTCATCACCTCCAACCTCCACTTCTCCTTCACCACCCCACCCTCCCTTCATCACCTCCAACCTCCTCCCTTTCCTTCACCGCTCCACCCTCCCTTCACCATCCCTCCTCAGATGCAAAATAATTTCTAAATCCTCTCCATTACTCTTCCTTGCTCTATACGCTGATCATAACTCTTCAATAGATAATTATAAAGAACACTAGCAGCTAGGAATGTGTGTATATTAACGTGCACATAACTAAAGGAAAAGATCTGCAATAAATAACGTATCTTCATCCCTCACGTCTAGTTGCCATAAATACTTGTAATTACATCAGGTAAAACTAGCGTCTATAAACGTGAGTAAATCTGTATACAACTGTGTACCAACAACAACAAAATAATATACCACAAAGAACTATGATAATCTCCTTACGCCTATTTTCAACACTTGCCATAATTATACTTAAAATACCAACAGAGGATCAACACCAATATTAACTCATGTAGCGACAACAACAACATTGAGTACAACAAAGCAGCAGGTAATCGCTCATTCGTAGGTTGTACTCTCACGGTCCCTCCAAGGTGCTCATTTTCGTTTTTAGTGTGACCTGCGCGCCACCTTTTCCCCCGCCATTTGTGCTCTTTCCCTGACCCTCGCTCCACCTTTTCCGGATGACTTGCGCGGGAGTCGGAAGGGTCAGGGCGGTGGGAAGGTGGCCAAATAATTGTCTAGTAGGCCTATTCGCGGGCCTCCATCAGGCAATTCTGAGCGTTTTTGCCTAATATACTCGGCGGAATACATATTTCTTGTTAATTAACTTACGTTAATTATAAATGACTGAGGCTTCTAAACTTCTTATAGTCAGGGCAGTTTTAAGCCTCCCATAAACTTTTAACCTCCCATTACTGTCCATCACTGCGGGGGACTGCTGCTGTACGACAGTTTAAGGCATTTCTTTGGCTCTTTTCCTCCCACGCTTCCCCTTAAGTTGACAACACTGGCGGACGTACGAAGAATTTTTATTTAGTTTTCCGCTTATAGTCAGCATCACTCGGGGGGGGGGGGGGGGGGGCACATCACCACACATGCCAAGGTTGACGACGATAAGGCAATGGCTCACTTAACGCGGTACAAGGACATGAGGCGGGTTATCAACATGTGTATTGTTGTGTAGATCTGGTAACACTGTGACGACCAGTAGAAATTAAACAAAGGAGAGAAGGAAACAACGTAGAACAAATGTATTTTTAACTAAACTTAATCTCTGTCTACACACACACACACACACACACACACACACACACACACACACACACTGAATTGTAGTGAGTGAATAAATCTTCATTATAAAAAGAAATATAAAGTACATTTTTTCAACTTGATATGTGTGTGTGTGTGTGTGTGTGTGTGTGTGTGTGTGTGTGTGTGTGTGTGTGTGCGCGCTTTAGCTTACGAGAAATTATGTCAAAAAATATTAGGAAATTATTATTGTTGTAGTTGATGTACGGGAAAGTGAAGGGAGGTGACCGTAGAGTTTATGATCAGGGAGAGTCGAAGTATAAAGTCATCCTCGTGTTCCAATGTTCGTCGATGAAAATTGAGGTAAATGTGCAATTGGATCTTAGTGTGTTGAAGTAAGTGTTAAAGAATGGATCATTTGAAGACTATATACCCCAGCTTATTTCACCTTAAGATTAACCACCCTAACGTTAACCTTACCTAATGTGTGTGTGTACTAAGTAGCCTGGGAGGAGTTCATTGTTTGGCACTACAACGGTATATATACTTGCCTTGAACTTACCACTTACCATTCCCTCACCTCTACCAAGAACGGTGAGGGGAGGTGGAGGTAGGTCGCTTATACAATGATAACAATCCTTACCCCTCCCTCCCACACTCACTCTCCCTCTTTCTCCCTCACTTACCCTCCCTTCTCCCTCACTTACCCTCCCTTCTCCCTCACTTACCCTCCCTCTTTTTCCCTCACCTACACCCACCATCACCCTTCCTCGCCCCATGATCACGCTGCAATCGTACGAAATAATCTTCAGACATCAATTTCTTCTTACCAGTTATGTTTTGGAAGCCGTAAATCATTTGTTATATCGATGTCGGTAATGATAATAAAAAAAATAATAATAATAGCTGTAACAAGAGGGACAAGGAAGTGGTTTAGCTGTGGTTGAAAAGAAAACATCCCTCACGGGGTAAAAACAATACCAGTTAGGTCAAGAAAGGCGGTAAGATCGAGTTGATACGTGACAGGCATTATCTTTACCACTGCCAGATATGCATGTGCTTTTAGGGGTCAAAGGTCGAGGTCGCTAATTTTAAAACTGATCGAAGAGTCTTAACATGAATTATGCCGTAATATTATTGTTCATGTTTCTCTTCCTGTTCTGCTTCTTACTCCTGCTGTCGAAAGATAAATAAAACGTATCACCAGAAATTATAAACTACCACCTCGTCCAACACTGCTTCAATAAATTAGTTCGGAAATTATTGTAAGAAATAGTCAAGGACACGTGTCGTTTATAATGCGCGAATTATGCTGTACAGTATGTCAATAATTAAGATGAACACACGTGTCACAGACGTGGGCGCCAAGCTAATACCTGTAGCGGATTACTGCCCGGCCACCAGGGTGATGGAACACTCTATTCTAACACACGCTTTAGCTTTACACCTGTGGTAGATACAAACACCCTTGGAAGACTTTGGTTAATACTGACGTCTGTAATTATTAATATCCTGAAATCATTCCTTCTTATGCAATATTTACTGAAATATAATTGTTTAGTTAATTTTTATTTAACTATTTACGTTTTATCTCTCTTTACTGATTTAATAAATTCCTAGAACAGTTTTTCGTCAGTGCTCGGTCTTATTTGCAAGTATTTCCCCACGATACTGTTAAACTGTGGCAGCCAAATATCACCTTCACTCCGCCTTGAACTGAATTTAACTCTTAACAGTTTTCCCATATATCAAACCTTAATAAGAATAACTCTTCAATTTCCATAGGTTCATTTATATTCATCGTTAAAATTAGTCACACATATTTTCTTTTTTATTTCAGGAGTGACTTAACGGAGTGTGGAAGGAGTATGTGTCACGTGAGGGGGTGGGAGGCTACGTGAAGGTGAGTGAACATGATCTCAGTGTTGTGTGGTGGTGATGATGATACGATTCTCTCAGCTTGTGTATTAGTCTTCCCATGCACGCCCCGCCTGCAAAAGCGTTCTTAAAAATCATAATCTGAAGCCATTTTCGAGTTATGTTAGGTAAATACTTGTGACTCTTAATAAAACCAATCATGCCATAGATACATCACAACAAGGTCTCTGAGGAGTAGTTACTGGGTAGTCTTGTATAGGTGTACGGCAGTTGGGAGTGGTGTACGGCAGTTGGGAGTGTACTGACGCCACGGGCGACTTAACCACCTTGTTTGTTAATGGTGTGGGAGGCTAACTTGAGTTTATACAAAGGGAGACTAACTTGATCGTAATTCATCATGCTCATCTTCTTCATCTCACTCACCCGTAGATCCCCCCCCCCCCCCCCCACACACACACAACACGTCCCACGCACGCACCACCGCACGTGCAATTACGTGCGACCTTTCAGGTCATGATTTTTTTTTAAGGGTGGACCCTTGTATCGAAGGTGAGCCCGGGCTCACCTGGTAGGTTCTTTTGGTGGTTCCACTTACTGGGATCCGTGGAAGGGTTCAGTTAATGGGTTGATGGGTTCACCTAACACGTTCACGTTATTCATTTATTGGTGGGTTCACTTGGCATGTTCACATAGGAGTTCATTCACCTTGTGAGCTCTCGTGGAAAACAAGTGAGGGGTTCATTTGCCTGATTCACCTAGTAATTATGATAGTCACCTGTGGTTCATCCTGATTATTATGCATAATAGGTTCATTTGTTTAAACTCACTGGGATGAATTCACTAATGAGGGTTCCCTTGTCCACATATTAATAATAATAATAATATTATTATTTTGATAACGATGATAATATTAACAATAAATTAAAAATAATGGTAAACTTTTTAATTTTTCGATTGTGAATTATTTCTCTCACTGTTATTTAATGTTAAATATGTTAAATTTAATCATTCTGTTTATTATTATTATTATTATTATTATTATTATTATTATTATTATTATTATTATTATTATTATTAACAAATAATTGTTAACTTAGTCACACGAATATCAGAAGTTACCAAACCTTATATTTAGTGTCATGATTATTGGAACTATTTGTAGGTGACAGCAGTAGTGAGTGACCTTAGTATACAGGTCATTGACTCAGGCGTCAGTAATACAATACTTAACATAAATAATCGATATATGAAGTGTGAGCAACGATGACATGCTCTCGGGATCGTGTGTTAGGAGTTTGGTTATATCAGGTAGCCGAGTGCTTACCTCACCTGACTTGACTGATGGATATATTTTTTCGCGTGAGGGTTTATACTCAATTCATACTTATCACACCTAATGGTTAGTTCTTGGAGATCTGGGGACATAAGAGCTGACCAGTGTTATCTCTGAATCAAAGTTGGAGAAGAAGTAAGCTTGGGTATTTCTTTGAGACTATTTGTGTTGTCGTAGCATCAGTTACAGGGTAAGGGCCACGCATTTAATGTTTCCTCTGGTGTGTGTGTATGTAATAATAATAATAATTAACGGTTTATTGAAAAAGTTCTGAAAAATTCTGCAGCCCGAAGGCTGAGAATATACATTGGACATAAATGACTTATTACATACATTGGTGGTTTAACAAAAGCCTTCATTAGAGAAAGGTAAAGGAACATACAGTGAACATACAGATTAATGTTTACAGTGGAGGTCACGTAGATCTTGTTCGCTGAGATATTGAACAGCAGACACGTAGTGTAGTAATTCCCTCACAGATGGAGTATGAGGGGCCTGATGTGGTGTAGTAATTCCCTCACAGATGGTGTTATGAGGGGCCTGATGTGGTGTAGTAATTCCCTCACAGATGGTGTTATGAGGGGCCTGATGTGGTGTAGTAATTCCCTCACGGATGGTGTTATGAGGGACATCATGTGTGTGTGTGTGTGTGTGTGTGTGTGTGTGTGTGTGTGTTACATAAAATTTCCCCCAAACTGGAAATGAGAGACTGCATTAAACTGACACTCTTCTCTCCCCTCTCACCTGTTAGCCCCAAACTGCTTCTCCACTCCTCCTTCCCCTTACCCCCAGACCTCCTCCTCACATCCCCTCACCACATATCATCCCTCCTTCCCCTCCCCACCACAATTCACCCTTTCCCTCCTGTCACCACCCGTCACCACACATCACCCCTCCCTCCCCTCACCACACATCACCCATCCCCCCCCCCTACCACACATCACCCCGGCGTGGCCCCAGAGACAGCCACTTCCTCAGTGGAGGGAGTGAGGGAGGGGTGACCTTTCCGGACGAGTGACTAGGAAGGGGGGTGAAGGGAAGGAGGGGAGGGGGGGGGGGGTGTCAAAGTAAGTATGTGAACTCCCCACCACCACCACCTCCCTGGCGACCCTGGGAAGGTGTTTTTTGTGACCCCCGACCATCTTGGGGGGGGAAGGGGGGGGGGGGCCGATGGAGAATCATAGTTACAATAGGTATTAATAATTTCATTAAGAATATTTAAGTGTAGATTATGAAAGAATATACAGTTTATATAATTAAAATTTATGCATATTACACACACACACACACACACACACACACACACACACACACACACACACACACACACACACACTGGAGGCCGCCTCATTAACCTGGGTCACCTGACGTAATAACCAGATTACTCATGGTGACCCACAGGTGGACCCACGGAGGGGGGGGGGGGGTGATAGGTCATGGGGGTGGCGTGAAGGGGGTACACTAGGGATGGTAAATGAAGGAATAGTTAGTGAGGAAAGGTCAGTGTGGTGATGAAAAGACCTTGATGATGGAAGGCGTGAAGGATGACATGTTAAGATAATCATTTGAGAGGGGAGGGTCTTGAGAGTTAGGGGGGGGATAGGGAGGGTATGAAGGGGATGGGGGGGAAGATGGGGGAGGATAGGGAGAGGTGAGGGAGAAGGCAGAGATAGGGAAAGTAGGAAGGGGATGAAAAAGAGTTTGGGATAGGGAAGGAAGAAGTTAAGAAGGATGATTAGAAACTGGTAGGAAGATGGGAAAGGGGAAGGTAGGAAGAATGGGGAGGAAAAATATGAGAGGGGGGGTTATGAATGGAAGGCATGTGTGTGTGTGTGTGTGTGTGTTTTTTAAGTTAGTCAGACAGTTAGGTTCATTCTTAGTTCTTTGGTTACGAGACAAATTCCTGGGACATACAGTACAGTAGCTCTTACCACCCAGGGGCTGATTTACTGCTCCTACAAAAACCAAATTAGCCAGTTTAGCGACACCGAGGGCAAGAGTTCACTAAGTACCACGTCCACATAGCGGGATCTTAAGTACGTCGTTGATTGTGTCTCGAAGTACATTAAAAAGATCATTAGACCTTTTAATTGTATTGCTGATTACATTAGAAGATTCGCAGTTATAATAAATAATTATTGTTTCTTTGGATGCATTAGGTATATAGAAAGTATTTATCTTATCAATTGTTTTTGAATGCTTTAGAGATAGTTTTATATAGCTGTTTCTTATTTATTGTATTCATGAATATATTAAAATTAATTGACTAAATTAATATTATTTTTTCTGGATACAGTAAAATTGGTGAAGAACTGCACCCTCTTTCCTTAACAAAAACTAGCAACAGAAAAACAAATATAATGATTAAACCTTATTGGTCAAGCTCATGGTGCAGTCATTGTGTGTATGGGAGGTAGTGTGTTGTAACGGCGATGACTTAAGACAGACAGCACATCTTGGCCGAGTTCAGACTTATGATACACTCTGTATATTTTCTTTTTGCCAGAATTAGGGCCGTTTTTAATTTATTTACAGTGTTTGAATTATTTCCCTTTAACAGAATGTAAGTTGATTTCAGTGTAACCTGGCCATGAGTCCGGGCTGTTGACACACTATATTTACCTTAACAATATAGCGACGACTAGCCGGTGTGTGTGTGTGTAGAGGCGAAGACCTTAACTACTTGGTATGTGTCTGTTTCCGGTTCAGGAGGAGAGGGGGTAAGGGGGGGGGAGGCTAACTACATAGGTGGTAGTTGTGGAGGAAGAGGGGTGGGATATATTGCATGGCCAGGGGGGGTGGAGGGTGATGGTAAAGAAGGGGTAGGTCAAGGGGAAGGGGTTAAAATAAGTACTGGGGGTTATGGGGGGGAGGGGGAAGACGTCATGGATGGATGACGAGAAGGGGAGGAGGAAAGAGAGGATGGTTAGACGAAGGGAGGGGGGATAGGACGAATGGAAGGGGGTCTCCTAAGTACTGAGCCGGAGGGGGGTTATGGGGGAAGGGGGGCTAGCTCCTTGAGTGGTAATTAAGGAGGGTTGAAAAAAAGGTGTATTCCTTGGTTGTGAAAGGGAGGGGGGGGGGAGGTGAGTAGTAAAGGCAAGGGAGAGGGAGTATATTCCTTGGATGGGGGAGGGAGGAGGGAGGTGAGTACTAGGGCAGAGTTGCAATACTTTTTTACCTTCGTTTTTTGTGACAATTTATGGAAGGACCTCCCTCACCCTGCTGTTGAGCCCGCAACTACCACGACAGTGAGGGGGAGTGAGGTAGGAGGCGGGAGGAGGAGAGAAGAGAGGATAAGAAAGAAGAGGGATAGAGGCTAGGGGGTTGGGATAGAGGCTAAGGGGGTGGGATAGAGGCTAAGGGGGTAGGATAGAGGCTAGGGGGTTGAGATAGAGGCTGGGGATGGGACAGGCTAGGGGATGGGATAGTCTGAGGGTTGGGATGGAGGCTCCCACGTGTTGACCACATCTTCCCAAATATTTCCAATCGGGTTACAGTTACAGCTCTTGCTAGGCCAGTGATGGTCGGATAGCATGAACATTGCTCCACTAATACTTACCATGGCTATAACGTCGCTGATTGTGATAACGGACACCTTATATTACGATTCATAAATGTCATGCGTAAAGAAATGTAAGCCTGTGAAGAACTGATTGATGAAGTCTGAAGTCTGATCCACCTTTGTGCTATAAGACTGGACAGTGGTGATGGTCGTGAGGTAGGGGGACACGCCAGGGAGAGGGTAGGAGGAATGTCCACTGAGTTGTGAGGGTTGGTGTCTGTAATTAGGAGTGTGTTTTAGTATGATGTAAAGGTATACTTTATATCCCTTGGGACCTCACAAAACCCTCCAGCCACTGTCCAAGGTATAAGTGCAAGTGTTTGTATGTGTATGTATGTATGTATGTGTACAGTACATAGAGGTTGACGCACGGGAGTAGGGGAAGACGGGGGAGGTGGGGGAGTGGGGGTAAAAATATGATTATGGGTGAGGAGTGTCACCACCTTCCGCCCTCGCCACCACCGGGCCGGAACGGTCAGGGAGCAAGGGGGCGGGGTCATGGGAGAGGTCAGGTGGGGGAACACAACCTCAGGGTCACCTCCCCTCCCCTCCACCGACACGCGCGACTTCATTCATTCTCGTGGTTGCCGACGACTCCCACAAAAAGTTTTTATCTCACCAAATTTACTTATATCTTACAAATGTCAAAATTATATAAAGAATATTTAAGTATATCGTGTGGAGACCATATGATATTTTTACATTTCATTATTGTCCGTAAAATAAAATTTATTCATCAAAAAGAGGAACTATAACATAATTAACTAGTTCCTAGCCAATCGGGGGACTCCTCATACATGACGTCAGCACCAAACCCTATGATTGGCCACTGGAGTGTTTACGTCTCCAAGAACAAAAATTATTTCTTACCATATTTTGTGTTTTTAGCGAAGTCAGGTGAAGGTTATTGGAGGAATATGTTTATATTCTTCAGTAGATCTTTATCGAAATATAAAAAATATAATTAAGAAACTAATATGAACAATGTTAATAATATTGTTAGTAAGAGTGAGACAATAGTGCAGACCTGCCACAGTGTATCATCCACTATTGGTCGGGTGATGGGGACTGATCAGGGAGTAACTGTGTACAGGGACGTTAAAAGACTCACTAAATAATTAACCAAGTGAAATATTTTCCCAATACAGTGGCATAGTGGTTATTGTGTTTAGCAGTCCGTCCATAGGACACAGGTTCGAACTGTGACAGAAGGTTGTAGCTGATTGATAACCAGTTTGAGCTCAGCAGTACTATCCCCCCACACCCCCTCCCCCCCTCCCCACCCAGTTTGTCGTAAAACACAACTGGTTCACAAATATCCAGCCAGTCAAGAGAGACACACTGCCTGCCAGTGTTGGTTGACTCCAGACCCACGTGGCTGGTAATAGTGTCTGAGGGGCCAGCTAACAGCTTCCAGGGCATGGCCAGGTGTTGTGTTCATCTGTTACCATAAACTCACCTGACAAAATATTATAAATAAATATAAAGATTCTGCTTTTAGTATTTAAATAACAAATAATTTTTTTACACTTTTTTTTGTTAGTGGACTGAAACTTCCACGTACAGTGCGCGCGCATGTGTGTGTGTGTGTGTAGACAAAGAAGAGAGTGTCAAGTACAGAGTATGAATGTAAAACATGAAAACAAAAATAATTTTAAATATTACCAGGATATGTTTACGAAGGAGGGACCGCAGTCACGCCTGAGTGCTACTACACACATAAGATACTCGGAGAAAAATCAAGATTTTTTTATATTTTTGTCTTGGAACCTTAAAAGCGCCTGCCTTCCTTCCCACCAACACACACATTCTCTCTCTCCTCCAGTCAGTGGATTCCCGAACTTTTCATTGCCAGAATTAGTCATTGTGCTATTTTGAGTATTTACGCTATATACTTTCCTCGCCGCGCCCCCACAGTCTGTCTCTGGACGCCACAGGTTGGCTTAAAGCAGCTCAGTATCCCACTCCTGTATTACTCTTCCAGGTCCAGAGTGAGCCAAAGTAACGCCTTTCACAGAAACCTAAGCTTATTTAGCAGTAATCCTAGACTGAGCCTGGGTAAAACTTAGCCTAGTTATAGCTAGGGACTGGTCGAAGCCTTGCTAAATAGTATTAATCCCAGAAACGTGAGCAAGTGTACATCTAATCCTAGATGTAAGCCAAACCTACATACAAATCAACTCGGGTGAAGTGAAGCCTAAGGCTGATCCCACAGAGTTAAGCCTAGATAAAGCCAAAGGAAGCCTAGGATCACTAACCTCAGCCACAGGACTCCCCCAGCAGAAGCCGTGCAAATGTGAACCAGTGTAGAGGTGGTGGTGTTGAGTTACCCGCGCCAGGGGGACAGCAGCTCAGCTGATCGGGGAGGGTGTCTTGACCCGTGAGAAGTTGTCCTGGCCCGTGAGATAATGTCCTGAACCGAGGGGGGGGGGGGGGGTGCCTTGACCAAGAAGTTGTGACTATGAATGGGAAGTTGTCCTGCTTGGTGGAGGCTCTTTTAGATATGCAAGGTTGTCCTGGCCTATTTGAAACGGAAGATGGATATATACAGTGAGTCAAATTCCCGTGTGTGTTTACATATTACAATGTAAAAGTAAAGTTGGTTGAACAACTGGGGACAAACAGAGCACAACAGGAAACAACATTGACACATTCTAGTCAAAGATTGCAGCTCATCCCGGCTCCTGGTAGCTCCCGGGATAGGCAGTCTTCACAACGCTTTGTTTTCATTATAACTACATTAAACAGTCATTTATCTATATATTATAGATGTACCATTATATGAAATTCCTCGTTTGTAAAATCTCACAGATACCAGTAAGATGTGAGATAGGGAACAACATTGCACTATTCCACATGGGATGTTCTAAAAATTATCCTGATAGATAGATAGGTAAATATAGACAGATCGATAGATAGATAGATATTTATTCAGTAAGACCATCATGCCTGAATTGTAAAAAAAATAATGATGATATAAATATGTTGAACGAGTAAGGAGGGTCAAAAACAGCGTTGGTCTGATAATGGCGATGAAAGAGTTTTACAATGATGTGTCCCCATTCCAGTGTAGGTGTTGGCGACCAGTGGATTGTTCACGAAATTAACCCTTTACCGCCAACGTTACAAAATTATTATTCAAACTAAAACTCACTTAACTACCTAAATTGTAGAAATCCCGAGGCAACATTTGTCCCCTTCACATATGACACATGTCTGTTTCTCTGTCTGGGGGGGGGGGGGTCAGCAGGGGCAGACTGTATCCCCTTAAAAATGGATAAATGGTTTAGGAAAGTTGTGGATACAGTAAGGTGTACAGTTTTCTAGTCTTCCTCTGTTAGAAGCAACGTAGCAACATTAACGTCCACCAGAGAACAGCCAGAGTATACCGTGGACAGTTTGTGAACATGGTGTCCCTTCCTCCACACCTTCCAGTTTCCAGTGTTTGGTCCCTGAAGAATGAACGGCAAGTAATTAGCGGCATTAATCATTAGTGGATATTTGGAGTTACTTTAATGTTCTCGGTAATTATGTGTGGAAAATTAATAGAATTTTCCAGAAATTTTCAGGAATGGAAGTCGAAGTATGCTGGAGGAAATAACTGACTTATAATCTTTAATAGTTTCTTTTTATCACGGTAGCAGTCTCAGGAAATGGCATTTTTACAAGTGTTGTTTTAACGGAGTGAATACATGCTTGTATCTAATACTGGTGTATGTTTTTACAGGTTCAGACAACAGTACAAGGTAAGTACAAGTTGTCGGTCCTATTCAAAACATAATAGGGCGCAGTTATACACATACAACATATCATTATAACTGGGCACAGTTATACACATACAACATATCATTATAACAGGACACAGTTATACACATACAACATATTATAATATGGCACAGTTATACACATACAACATATCATTATAACAGGACACAGTTATACACATACAACATATTATAATATGGCACAGTTATACACATACAACATATCATTATAACAGGGCACAGTTATACACATACAACATCCAAGGTTATGTTAGTTACAGGGATTGAAAAACCACAAATAGAATATTTAAGTTACTCTGACAATAATAAATATAGCGGTATTATTCATAATTTCACACAGTAAAAATCTTTAATTCCTAAGCCTTGCTTTGTCTGGGAGCAGATTATATTTTATATTTATTGTATTGTCTGTACCTTATTAACACTGCTGACCCTTCACAGTGTCGGAAACCTCGCGGTGGTAACGTCAGATACTGAGGTGAATCAAGGCTTGTAACACTGTTAGCTTTATGATTAGGTTAGGTTAGGTTATGTTACAATGTCAGTTTAACTAACACTTTAAAATGTTGTTTATGGTTTCTTCAGGTGGAGGTAAGGTTCCTGTATTTAGTACAATATATATATATATTATACCTAGATCACGCGCACCTACAGTGATTTACTTGCATATATATATATATATATATATATATATATATATATATATATATATATTTTTTTTTTTTTTTTTTCAGGTTCACATGAAATAAATGCATTTTTTTTTAATCTACCATAACTAACAGAAGGGTGATTTTACATAGATATTTTCGGCTTCCTTGTGAAAAACATTACCGTTTACTGTCGTTTTATTACTAATTCTTTGCTAGAAAATCATTATTAAAGGATTAATAAGCTTTATGCTCAGCTGTCCAGGTCCCAGATAATCTTCAGGATTCTCAAGATAATCCCTCAATCAGTTAGTCCTCCCCTCTAACTAGCAGATTAAGAATAAAACATTGACGTCAGACATGTCACAAAGATAACCGTCTAAATGACATCGAAAATGCACTGAGACTACTTAAAAACCTGTTCCCTCCACGTCTCCCAAATTACGGGAGAGAATTAAGAGTGTGTGTGAATCCCATCTACCTGCTCTCTCCTCCGGTGTTTGGGATAATTCAGTCTTGGGGCCTTTATCTTGGTACAAATCGGTTAAGAAACATATTGTAGACTAAAACAACCGAATTTATGGGACCTGTCATCAAATATCCGGGTCGGAAACGTCTTAGAATGTAAGTGTTGGGCCGAGGCATCCTAGGATAAAAAGTCCGGGTTTTAGACGTCTTGGGATAAAAAAAATCGGGGTCGAGGCGTCCTAGGATAAAAATTCCGAGGATGTGAATTTCTAGGATGAAAAGTTTAGTTATGATATATTCTATGTTTAAATGTCAGAGATGTAAATATCGTAGAATAAAAAGTCCAGATTCGAAATATCACATAAGGAACTGCACTCTAACAGTTCCTTAAAGTAATAAACCCAGTGATAAACGTCTTGGGGTGCGAGTTTTAACCACACTGGAGAAGAGCGTCACTTATGTTGGTTTATACTGTATGTCCTGCTGTACATTGTTGGGGTTATAATGTTATTACTATATAGTTTCAGGGATGTTTTTATAATGGTAACAATATAATAAGAACCGAGAATAGTAAGACATTATTTCCAGACTCTTGTAATGAGGGGAGCCAATTATGAGGGAAATGTCGAGTTATGGTTGACGTTTGTTGCAGCTCTTATGTCTACTGTAGATCGGGGAAGAGACGGAGGGGTGGATAAAGAGACAGAGAAAGATATAAAATGGAGGGGGGGGGGGTAGTGAGGCCAGATAAGTAAAGGAGGGAGCCTACAGGAGGCTCCCGTTGGCCCCTGTTTCGTTATTTACTATATCTGTTAATTCTTTATTAATGTTGACCAAACGTTCTTCATGCTCTCAACCTCCACATGGCTCTCACTTCTACCATAATGTAAACGGATGTTAAAATTTCAAGCCAATTTGAGCTGCGATTACGTTCAATCTACCGAGTTTGGACCTACTTAGCGGCTGTCATGGCGCTGGAACGCCAACACGGCCGGTCGCCAAGACTAGTGCAACAAAATTAATAAAGTAAGTATCAATAATAATCTTCAACGTCACGCGCATGTGCGCCGGTGCGCGACCCTCTGGCGCTGAAGTTTTAAAGTCTGGTCAGTAGAGTAAAAAGTCCAGAGTGGAGACATGGGCAGTCTGACCCACCACCACCTACCCCCTCCCCCACTGTGGTACGCTTACTGGGGATTACCGCAGTGCTTGCAACAGACTGGTAGTTCTACAGTTCTGGGAAGCTTACGTGAGCTACCTTGGCTGTCTCTACGGGGAAAATCGTGCTTAATGCTTCTTGAGGAACTTCTCCAGCATGAAGTCTGAGATCCACCTTTACTGTTGACGACAAGATGGTTGTAGGCCCCTTGTCGACCAGCTTGTTTGTGTGTGTATTTGTTTCGTCCTTACAGAAGACGGCATTATTGTCGAGAATATCTTGCTTACCCACCTGTTGCTGAACCTTCAAGGAATATGCGAGATTAACCCTTACTGATAAAGACAGTGAGGTCGAAAATTTTCTGTCAGCTTATTTATTATGGGGAACTTGTCATTGTGTGATTCATGGTGTAAATGGATTTATGATCGAGAGTTTCTTGTTTACATATGTGTTGTGGATATCAGCGTTGTGTACTTGTTTGAAGTTCACCCTTACTGTAGGTGGCCTTATAGCTGACAATGCCCTGTCGACACACCCACTGTTGAGCTCCCAGGGTGGGTACTCTGAAGTAATACTACTGAAGGCGGCAATGTATCAGAGATTAATTTATTTTCATTCTCGTACTACGTTGGGTTGTCCGGAGTAATTGGAAAATGTCCGGATTTCTTGATAAGAGTTTCAACGAATCTTCCGTCATTTAGTTATTTATATACTTATTTATTTATTTATTTAATATTGAGATTATTGGTGTGTGTAGTAAACCTGCCAGACGATGATGCTTAAATTGTTTAAATAGCACCACATTTCTAGAGTTACCAATACAAACTTACTGTAATATAGTTTTGTTTTATATATTGAGGATCAGATACGACAACAAAAGACGTAAGGTGAATAAACAAGAGGCCCATAGTCACCACATGTTATGGATAAGACTTTACCAGTTACAATTAGATTGACACATTTTATAGTCTGCTTGTTTGAGTTGTACCCAAGGCTGACGGTGGGTGAGAGTACATATGAGTACCTGAGTACTTATCTGGTTAGTCAAGACTGAGGGTAGTTCTGGCAGGGCACCCAACACACACATGGCCAGACAGTTCTGGTTCCACATGGCCACTGCGTCGTAGTTTAAGAGAGTCAATAATATATGTTCTTACATCATCAGTTAAGTGGAAATTTTAACGAGCGAAATCTGAGAATCCAGATTTAAAGTCACGTTAAAGGATTTTTTCAGGTTTAACGATAGTGACTGCAAAACGAAGACTAGAATCCCAAGATAATTTCAGTATTTCCAAACTGTTAAAACAGACTCAGGTGATATAGATATAATGGGATTGTTAAATAATATAATAAACTCGAATTTGTTGTCTAGTGTCTTTAATTTATATAATACTTAGGAAACACTGACCAGATTTTACCCAATGAGCCTCTAACTATATAACGGGCTATGGAACCCACTTTAAATATTAGGTCATGGGTAAGGTTAGTTCAGGTAAGATTAGGTCATGGGCAAGGTTAGCTCAGGTAAGATTAGGTCATGGGCAAGGTTAGGTCTGGTAAGATTAGGTCATGGGCAAGGTTAGGTCAGGTAAGATTAGGTCATGGGCAAGGTTAGGTCAGGTAAGATTAGGTCATGGGCAAGGTTGGGTCATGGGCAAGGTTAGCTCAGGTAAGGTTAGGTCATGGGTAAGGTTAGCTGAGGTGAGATTAGGTCATGGGTAAGGTTAGCTCAGGTTTAATATTACTTTAAAAATGAATTATTTAAGTCTTGAAATATAATTGTTCTTATTAAGATAATAATAAACATTAGTAACATTATTCATGATATTAATTGTTCTTATGACACAATTATCGAAACTCATGTAATAAAGAGTAATAAAACAGCGGCAGAACAAAGGCGTGGAGGCAGTAGTGGCGGGGTGGGGACGACACTTGACACTCCCGGGTAAACTGAGTCCATGTGAAAATAAGTGTGCGGGCGGGTGCCACACCCGGGTGAACCTACCACCACCAGGCTACTGTTATTGTTTACCCTCACCTCGTGCTCCATGTTCTGGTGTGACGATGATGGTAATAATGACTACAAGAAGAACCACAACAATGTTAATAATGATAATAATTATATCAGTAACAGCAAGATTATAGATAATAATGATGCTTCAAATAATCACTCACTTACACACTTAACTTTGTTTCGCTCGTCACCTTTCCTGATTAACAGACCCGCTGAAACAAAAACAAAAATTCCTGGGGGCGGGGGGGGGGGGGGATGCCACTCCAGACCACAGGCATCTCGTTGCGCCCTCCACTCCCCCTCCCTAAGTATAAACACTCAGCAACGGCCGTGTATATAAACAGTGATACTGGTGTACAAATATTCAGACTTAAAGCTGTGAAAACCAGTGGATTTTGGTGACTATAACTGACAGTAGAACTTCGAAATGCTTCAAGAAAATGAGAAAAATTATTTATTAACAAATAACTAAGTGGCGGGGCAGTAAAAATGTGTGTCGTGCGTGAGTGTACTCCAGGGAAACACCTGTACAAAAATACTGTAGTATTCATTTCCAGAGCAGAAATAACATAAGGATATATGGGCTCAGCGTTGGCGTAGAGCAGACTTAATTAATGTGAAGAATACAGTGATGTGTGAACAGCATATTAGTGGTGAACAGAAAGTTGGAAATATACAATATAAATTACTTTGTTGTGATCCGGCCAAAAACTACCGGGAACTGAATCCCGATGACATACATGATATAAACCTACCAGTTACCGGCGGCTCCAGGACTTGTGATGCTGCCACACACAATACTGAAAGGATTCTTCTCAACAATACTTGGTATGATTTACCGCTGTATCATAACTTATTTTGAAAAGTTCAAGTTTTGACTCCAACCTCGGGTAAATGTTTACAAGTGCCTGACGTGTTATTTTTTTTAGAATATTTATTTTGTTTCGGTAGAAATATGAAGATCGTGTTCTTTACCGTAAGGTATATTCATACGCGTTCTAACCTAACCTAAGCTAGATGACAATGAAGATCATTAAAGTATCTGGTAAAGACCCAGTAGAGTACAACCACGGAACTCAACTGTATGTTGACGTATATATATACAAGTGAGGAGCATGGACTCACTCAGCACTTTGCATAAAAGCATTTTAAACCTCATAGGGCTCTTGAAATTAATTTTGTACTCCCTTGCAATGCCTTCGTCCGCCAAGAGCCACATATGAAGAATAACTTGTTGAGTTTATTTACTTTGGCATCCTCCGACCTGCGTGTGAAGAAGCATTCTTCACTAAGGCAGCTTATGAAGACTTATTTCAACAATTCATTTCTTCACTTCGATTTTTTTTAACTTTGCTCTTTTTTGTTAGATTTTTCTGTTCCCTTTTGTCTGTACTTTTTATTTGTTTACTATTTTTTTTATCCCTCTTCTCTTCCCCAGACTCGATCTTGTTTCATAATACTGTAAGTCTTTTTAATTTGACACTTTTTTTTATTATTATTTTAGAGGTTTGACGTTCATTATACCCTCAACTAGCTCAGCCATGTTAATATTATGATTTTTATCCACTGTACCTGTTCTTCTGGCTAAATAAACTGTTTCAATATTGTTTTGTTGTTGTTTCTAAGTTGTTATTATTGTTTATATTGGACTAATAATCATTGATAAAGTTATTGTGATTCTCTCTCTCTCTCCTTCATGTATCCTTCTCCCTCCTCCCTTACCCCTTTCCTCTTCCCTATCTCTCCTCCCCCCCCCCCCTCTCTGCTGTGGACTAACAAGGGCGCTGCACCAACACCAAGGTTTATGGTTGTCATAACAACTCTACACATGGCCTTCCCCCTTCCTCCCCTCCATCATCTTCCCCTTCCACTCCCTCATCCTATCTTCTTTCTCTCTCAGGATGACTTGGGAAGATGAGGGAGGTGGGAGGAAGGAGAGTGTGTGGGAGGTGAGAGATGGATAAGGAGGGAAGAGAGAGTGTGGGAGATGGGGGGTGGAGTGCGTTGGAGATGAGGGTGGAGTGTGTGGAAATTGGTTTTGGCAAAACTTGTTGCGTGGAGGAAACAAACCGAACAAGATCTCGGACGAGTGAGCTAATCAGTATTTTGCTTCCATAGTTTGTGAAACTATGGCCCGGTTTGTCCATGGTGAGGGGGGGGGGGGTGAACCCTTGTGGTCAACTTATGTTTCACTTGTACATTAGTTAAAGACTACTGTATATCTACATAGCCTTTAAATAACCGAGTATTTTATCAGCAGTTAGACTATACTAAAAAGTAAACAAACACACAGACCACCTGAAGATTAACCCCAACTTATTTAACCTGATATATAACTAAACACACTAACACTTCCTGAGGGGGTTAAGTTAAGCTAGATTTGATTAGGGAGGTCAATTAAAGTAAGCTGGGGGCTAATCTTCAGGTGATCTCCACATATGAAGCACAATCCTGGCAACGACTGTATCATTGCGTGGGTCTTTCTACACCCAGCAAAACTGTACTCCTATCTCTAATGTTATCAGTAAACTTGTTAAAACTCATTAATATCTACACGGGAAGTGGCCTCACCTTCCTTCTCTGATGATCAGTAATTGTTGCATCCAGTTAACATGAGTGTTAACGTGGCCGTCATATCCTGCCCTCCCTCCCTCCCTCCAGTAATCCTATCATCGCCTACCATCCTCCCCTCGTCTCTTACACCTTCCCCTACCTCACTCTTTTCTTTTATCCCTCCCACTCTACTTCTTTTCTTCTTTTTATCTCTCCCTTCCTATATCTTCCATCGTCCTTTCCCCCTCACCCTCCTCTTCTTCATAATATTTAGCAGACCAGTGCCATCCCTCCCCTCTCTTCCCTCCCCTCTTCTCCCCTCTTCCCTCCTCTCCCCTCTTCCCTCCTCTCCCCTCTCTTCCCTCCCCTCCCCTCTTCTCCCCTCTCTTCCCTCCTCTCCCCTCCCTCCTCCTCCCCTCTCTTCCCTCCCCTCCCCTCCCTCCCCTCCCCTCTCTTCCCTCCCCACCCATCTCTTCCCTCCCCTCCCCTCCCCTCCCCTTCCCTTCCCTCCCCTCTCCTCTCTTCCCTCCCCTCTCTTCCCTCCCCTCCCCTCTTCTCCCCTCCTCTCCCCTCTCTTCCCTCTTCTCCCCTCTCTTCCCTCCTCTCCCCTCCCTCCCCCCTTTCTTCCCTCCCCTCCTCTCTCCTCCCTCCCCTTCCCTCTCTTCCCTCCTCTCCCCTCCCTTCCCTCCTCTCCCCTCCCTTCCCTCCCCTCCCCTCCCCTCCCCTCCCTTCCCTCCCCTCCCCTCTTCTCCCCTCCTCTCCCCTCTCTTCCCTCCCCTCCCCTCTTCTCCCCTCTCTTCCCTCCTCTCCCCTCCCTCCCCTCTCTCCCCTCCCCTCCCCTCCCTCCCCTCCCCTCTCTTCCCTCCCCTCCCCTCCCTTCCCTCCTCTCCCCTCTTCCCTTCCCTCCCCTCTCTTCCCTCCCCTCCCCTCTCTTCCCTCCCCTCCCCTCCCCTCCCCTCTCTTCCCTCCCCTCTCTTCCTTCCCCTCTTCTCCCCTCCTCCCCTTCCCTACCCTCCCCTCTTCTACCCTCTCTTCCCTCCCCTCCCCTCTCTTCCCTCCCCTCCCCTCTCTTCCCTCCTCTCCCCTCTCTTCCCTCCTCTCCCCTCTCTCCCCTCCCCTCCCCTCCCGGCACCCTCCTTTATAACATCCACCACCCTCTTGGTCTCCCTCCCCTCACTTCATGATACCCTCCTCCCTTCTCCCCGATTCCCCTCCCTCCTTCCTTTCTTGTCACTCTTCTTGTCACCCTCTCCCCTCTCCTCCACCCCTTGTCACCCCTATCCGCCCCTCCCCTCTCCCGTCACGCCTGGCTGGGAGGGGAGAGCGTGGGAACGAGGGGAACCTAACCATGCTACAGGTGGCTCTACATTTTTTCTCTCCCCTCTTCCCCCCCTCTTACCCGCTTTCTTCTCCCCATATTTCCTTCCCCCCCCCCCTCCTCCTCCTGTCTCTCCTTTGATATTTATTCTTCTATCTCCTCTTCCCACTACATGTCACCATTCCCTCTCTCCTCCCCTTAACACCTTCTCCCCCTTCCCTTCTCATCCCCTCATATCTTTCCCTCTTACTTCCTCTTCCCTCTCTTATCTCCTCTTCTAATCTCTCCCCTCTCAACATCTTCCTCAGAGCATCTATTATACCTCCCTCTCGTCTTCCTTTGTTATATTTCCTTCTTCACCGACTGATCGTCATTCACCCTTCTTCTTCTTCCACACCAAACATCAACTCGTGGTCGTCTTGTTTACTCTTACAGGAGCTTTAAGTGGCTTCGTTTGTCTCGTCTGGTGACTTTTATGTCTTCTCTTGTATAGTATTTTTTTCTTCCATTTTAATTATGCTGTTTTTTCTTTCAGTCCTTTCATGCTCTTCATTCTTCTGTGTGTTTCTTAACCTCTTTCTTGTGTTATTTTGATTTGTGTTTTTTTGTTTGTCCTTTTTGTTTGAATTTGTTCACATGTTCACGATATATATATATATATATATATATATATATATATTATATATATATATATATATATATATATATATATATATATATATATATGTGTGTGTGTGTGTGTATGTATGTATGTATGTATGTATGTATGTATGTATGTATGTGTGTTTATTCCCTGTGTGTGTGTGTGTGTGTGTGTGTATGTATGTATGTATGTATGTATGTGTGTTTATTCCCTGTGTGTGTGTGTGTGTGTGTCACACATACATGACTCTGGGACTCAAACACTTCTCATTCCAAGGTGTCCCATCACACTCTTCTCCACAAACTATATTCACCTCCTCATCCCCGAACATACAGGCTAATTTACCCTCCCCAGTACCGCGTCTTTAAGTGTGACACAACATCGCGGTGGAAATAACCTCTATGCCTCAGGAACTTAGAGTCGATAATAACATGGAGTTGTAAGGGCGGTAGTTTGTAACCTTAACCGCTAATGTAGTGGCGTATTAGGCATAGTTAGGTAGTTTGGGACCGTGTGATGAATCGTCTGAGGGAAGGACTTCAACTGATAATTATTTCTCGCGCGGGAGAGTTGTAGGGTGACAGGAGAGAGTGATCACCACTGTACTGGAACACCTGAAATCAATTAACGATACGGCGAGTCTTAAGAAAAACCCAGAGAAAAAGACATTAAAAATAGTAGTATTTATATTATTATTATTATTAAAAGAGTACTATTTTTTATAACTAATTGTATTATTATTATTGTTGATAGTAGTAGTAGTAATAATAATATCTGTATAATGGGAATTAAAACTTTCAACGTATAATACATAAATAAGATTGAACAATATATAAACAAAATAATTAATACAAACAGAGTAATAAGTTAATGAAATAATATACAAATAAGAAAAATAAGGATCACCGAAATATTAACCCAAGCTGATTTGACCTTAAGATTAACAACCCTAGCGCTACCCCCCCCCCCCCCTTTAGGTGAAATAGGTCGGGGGAATAATATTAAGGTGATTAAAAATGATACTAGTTTAGTTAATTGTTGTATTGTAAATAATGGTGTCGTGTATTATGATTTTAGTCTGGGTTCGTGTAAAGTCCCATCGAAGGAATTTTACTTATTTTTAGTGGTTAAATATTAGTAGTTTAAGACATATATATATATAAGCAGTTACCGAGGATGACATATAACTCCTTCGTTACTGATACTTAGGACGAGGACACGTTTACACACGCCCTGACAGACACACGCCCTGACAGACACACACCCAGACAGACATACGCCCTGCCAGACACACGCCCTGACAAACACACGCCCTGACAGACACACGCCCTGACAGACACACGCCCTGACAAACACACGCCCTGCCAGACACACGCCCTGCCAGACACACGCCCTGACAGACACACGCCCTGCCAGACACACGCCCTGACAAACACACGCCCTGACAAACACACGCCCTGCCAGACACACGCCCTGACAAACACACGCCCTGACAAACACACGCCCTGACAAACACACGCCCTGCCAGACACACGCCCTGACAAACACACGCCCTGACAGACACACGCCCTGACAAACACACGCCCTGCCAGACACACGCCCTGACAAACACACGCCCTGCCAGACACACGCCCTGACAAACACACGCCCTGCCAGATACACGCCCTGACAAACACACGCCCTGACAAACACACGCCCTGCCAGACACACGCCCTGACAAACACACGCCCTGACAGACACATGCCCTGACAGACACACGCCCTGACAAACACACGCCCTGACAGACACACGCCCTGACAGACACACGCCCTGACAAACACACGCCCTGCCAGACACACGCCCTGACAGACACACGCCCTGACAAACACACGCCCTGCCAGACACACGCCCTGACAGACACACGCCCTGCCAGACACACGCCCTGACAGACACACGCCCTGAGAGACACTCCCACACGGCAGACTTTCATCATAATACACCCTCGGGATATACTGTTATTATCAGTTGCGAGCTATTGACGGGTTGAGAATGTGGTGAAGAAAGTGACTATGATCTCCACTTGGCAGGGTTAGGTCAGGTCAGGCCACACTCCATCCCCTATCTATTTATTGATTAAGCTTACCCTATCCTATCCTATCCTATCCTATCCTATTCTATTCTATCCTATCCTATCCTATCCTATCCTATCCGTACATACCATACCTACCAAGCAAATATCTAAGAGAACAGATGTCCGTATCTCTATTACGTAAAGTCACTCACTGTTACTCTCGGTTGGGGAGTGACGAAGGAGTAACTTGCAGTGTTTATAGATACTTACATTAAAATATTTACGTCAGTGCTCACCGGTGTAGATATACTTTAAGACCGAAAATAGGGAAAATGTTTGAGGTGTTCCTGTACTGTTTTGGGGCCCCGGGTTGTCCCTCGACCCCTGGCCTACTTTGGGTACACACACACACACACACACACACACACACACACACACACACACACACTCACTTTTCTGGAGCCTGTATTGTAGTGTTCAGTACTACATCCACCCCTTTAACTTGTCGATGATCTATACACATACATTTCTCTTCCTTTCCCTTGTTAAGCATTTAGTTGATACACAGTGAGGAAGGTGAACCAGAGACACCAACCAGACTTATGTTTTATTGGTGAATCCCAAACACTAGACATTTTCTGCCCCGTCATGGTTGTCTTGGGGGTAGATGACTCACGCTGTAGAGAGGTCTGTACCAAACCATCACCCAGCCTCATTAACGTCCTTACTATACACGTCAGCAGGTGAACTAGATAACGGGAAAAGCCCTGTTCCATACTAGGCTTATACTGTATATCTAACATGGTAACTCGTAAAGCAAATTGTCAACGTTTGCTTACTAATCTTCCACACCTTTTCTTACTCCTTCTCACCTCTTTCTCGTTAATCATAATTATAAACATTTCATATCCCTTACCTTACCTGTCTTTCCTCTCTCACCTTTTCCTTATTAATCACACATACCTTATCTCATCTTCCTCATCTATCCTTACTCTCCCTTTCACCTCTTCCTTTTTAATCAGGTTCCCGTTATAACACCTTTCCTCCCCTGGCTCCCCCTCACCTCCTTCCTATTAATCAGGTTTACATTTACTCCCATCCCTTACCTTACCTGTCCTACCTTTCCTTCTCATTTCTACCTTTTCTGATCTTCATCTTATTTATTTTTTCTTTTCTTTTTTTGTGTTCGTCTATGGTACATTTTTTGCCCGGAGCCGTGAACAAAGCGGCAGCAGATGACGTAACGTTTTTGTCCTGCGTGTTGCCTTGCCGCCTCTCACACCACGTGTCTTCACCGGAGAGTAAGCGACCACAACATGTTTACAAACTCCCCGTCAATACTATCAACACGGATTATATCATTTCATTCATAAAATCTCAACCAACAAAGGATAAACTACTCCCTAAAATACAATGTGGTGTTTTTATATATATTTTGACTTAATATTTTGATCTTAAAATATATCTTATTATAGAAAACTCTTGAAACTGGCTACGAGGTGGACCCGGTATAGTAACCACTGAGGGCGACGAACCTTAAAGAAAAAAAAAAAAAAGAATCGCCCATATTTTTTCTCTTCCTTGTGCCCATATCGCCGTTACTCTTTTCAGTGGCTGGTGGTCGGGTGGTCGGCCGCTACCTGCAGTTGCCTTTTTTGTCGCACCTGCCCGGCCGCTCGCCCGAGGAATGCTGCCGCCCTTTAAAATGTCTTGAAGGATTATGGCTCCCCCGTGCAGGTGTCTGACCAGGGTCTTGAGGCCAGGCTTTGTTGATGACGTGCCTTTGACTCCCATACCCTGCCCTGTCCTACCCACCTCTCTCTCTCTCTCTCTCTCTCTCTCTCTCTCTCTCTCTCTCTCTCTCTCTCTCTCTCATCCACAAGACGCCAGAGATACTACAGCTTCCTCGGGCGACTCCTGCCTCCCGCCCTGTTGTCAGCCTCCCCTGCCGACACCCGCTCTTACTCCCTCCATTTATACATTACACACTTCTCCACACCCTCTTAGTGTCTCGACTTATACTCACCTTATTCCTTCCACTTTCACACACCTCTTAGCTCCTCATCTTTACACCCATCCTCTCCTTCCCCTGACTCCATCCCCCATCTCCCCCAACACTACAAATCTCCCGACAATACTTAACTTCCTCTCCCTCCCATCCCCTCCCTTAACCCCCTTTCCACCTTCTCCCTCTGACCTTCCCTCTCCTCCCTGCTTTCCTTTCCTTCCTCCCTCTTCCCCACTGCTATGGGAAGCAGAGTACTTCATGTTGTTAATGGTTCGTTTTCTTCAGGACTTTCAATGACGTGTTTTGGTTAATAGGATTGAAATCTGGTGGTGGGAGAAAAGACCAATTTGAATTTGCTGAAGAAGTCTTGAGTTGGCCACGGTCTCGGCGCCCTAGGACAGCGATATTGAAAAACACAGATACAGAGTGGATAATAATAACAGTATTAACATGGCTGAGCCAGTTGAGAACCTGAGCTCTCTTGAAGACTTCTGATATATACTGTACATTTATCGGCCATTAGAAATGATCATGACTGAACAATGTCTGATTTTAGCAGGAACTAAAATCTGAAAAATGTCAGATTTAAATATGTCGCTCAGTGGTTTATTTCTGCTAAAATCAGACTCAGTTCCTTAATTTTCCTTAAGAGCCGTAGGCGCGGAGGCCACGTCCTACTTGCCACTTCTTAAATAAATTCAGTGTCTATTTCTTCCTCCACCTAATTTGCATTCTGTAAACATGGAAGAAACGAACCATTATTAAGTACCGTAAATCACAGCCTTACCTGAACTACCTCTCATCAGTGGCCTCCATCTTCCCCTACCTCCTATACCCATTCTCCCCTCCTTCCCTACCTCCCATCCTCCCCTACCTCCTATACCCATCCTTCCCCCCTTCCCTACCTCCCACCCTCCCCTACCTCCTACTGTATACCCATCCTCCCCTCCTTCCCTACCTCCCATCCTCTCCTACCTCCTATACCCATCCTTCCCCCCTTCCCTACCTCCCACCCTCCCCTACCTCCTATACCCATCCTCCCCTCCTTCCATACCTCCCATACCCATCCCCTCCTTCCCTAATCTCCTTTCCTCCTCCTCCTTCCCAACCATCTTTCCTCCTCCTTTCCTATTACTACAAAATTCTTCTCCTAACAATGCGTATAGTAAATTTTCTCTTCCTCCCCCTTCCCTTCCTCCTCCTTTGTCTTCCCTTCCCCTCCTCGACCTTCCCTTCCTCCTCCTCCTCCTCCTTTGTCTTCCCTTCCCCTCCTCCTCCTTCGTCTTCCCTTCCCCTCCTCTTCCTTCGTCTTCCCCTCCCCTCCCTCCCTCTTGGTCAGACAACACAGTGGGCGCCTCAGCCGCTTCCTCAATACCTGGTACCTGAGCCCCATCACTCCTCCACTCTCACACCGCGACTTAACTTTCCACACCTTTCTCCTTTACTTTCTCCACTTAATCTCACTTAGCGGACATCTTAAGTACCATACACAGTAATTTCAGAAGGTTAGTGTAATAGTAAACTTAAGGTGAGGTATTATTGAAGTGGTCTGGGTAAGAGGGAAGTCATTATGTGAGGGTTAGGACGCAGGAGGACATTCCGCGAAGCCAAAGGAGTGGAACACAGGAAGCTACCCAGGAAAATATTTACGGCTGCCAAAAACAAAATTCGACGCTGACCCAGATTCTGCCCTCGGGTTTTTTCCCCTCACTCCTGGGGAAGGGGGGTGGGGGGGGGGAGAGAACACTGCTTCCCTCCCTCCCTCTGGGCCTCACAAAATGTGCATCAGATTTTAGTGGACACGATTTTTTTTTTCTCAGATTTATGTCAGGAACTCTTGTTTACGATTTTTTTCTCAGATTTAGGCTAAGTCAGGAAGGAAATTTTGCGATTTCTTCTCATATTTTTGTCAGGAAATCTTATTTACGATTTTTAACTGATTTATGCAAGGTGTAGTTAAAATAAATCAGATTTTATGGCAAGGGATTTCATATACGAATTTTTCTCAGATTAATACAAGTTGTTTATGATTTTTCTCAGATTTATGCAAGGTATTTACGATATTTTTTTTCTTCATATTTCTGGGAAGAGATTCTGTTTACGATTTTTCTCTCATATTTACAAGGTATGACAAGAGGTGTTGTTTATCACTGGTGTGTGTGTGTGTGTGTGTGTGTGTGTGTGTGTGTGTGTGTGTGTGTGTGTGTGTGTGTGTGTGTGTGTGTCCTCCTAGCTAGCACTCCCTCTCACGAGCCTTCCTCACCACTGCAATTCTTCTTGACTTTTTATTTTCCCCAGACACACATTCTTGGGATCACCTGAAGATTAGACGCCCAAGCTTATACCACTTGAAGATAACACACCCCAGTTATTACGCTAACGCTACCCGGGGGGGGGGGGGGAGGGGGAGGGGGGTGTTAGTTTAGGTGACATAAACTGGGAGTCTAATCTTCAGGAAATCGTACTCTTTTTATCCTCAAAAGTGGTAAGTGAAAAGTACTCATGAATGTTTTTCCAGCTTTCAATCGTAGTAAAGTGTTTATGAGTTAGATCCTGGTGTCACACTATATAATTCGCCCTCTCACCTATCCTTCCAAACACCCACACCATTACCTATACTCCCCACCCTAGACCCTCACCTCCCCATCTCCCCTATCTTCCTTCACCATCTGACCTACCTTCCCTCACTACCTCCACTACCCCCCCACCACCTGACCTACCCTCCTTCACCATCTGACCTACCCTCCCTCACACCTTCCACTACCCTCCCTCACACCCTCCACTACCCTCCCCCACACCCTCACCTACCCTCCCTCACACCCTCACCTACCCTCCCTCACACCTTCCACTACCCTCCCTCACACCCTCCACTACCCTCCCCCACACCCTCACCTACCCTCCCTCACACCCTCACCTACCCTCCCTCACACCCTCCACTACCCTCCCCCACACCCTCACCTACCCTCCCTCACACCTTCCACTACCCTCCCTCACACCCTCACCTACCCTCCCTCACACCCTCTACTACCCTCCCTCACACCTTCCACTACCCTCCCTCACACCTTCTACTACCCTCCCTCACACCCTCACCTACCCTCCCTCACACCCTCACCTACCCTCCCTCACACCCTCACCTACCCTCCCTCACACCTTCCACTACCCTCCCTCACACCCTCACCTACCCTCCCTCACACCCTCTATTACCCTCCCTCACACCCTCACCTACCCTCCCTCACACCCTCACCTACCCTCCCTCACACCCTCTACTACCCTCCCTCACACCCTCACCTACCCTCCCTCACACCCTCTACTACCCTCCCTCACACCCTCTATTACCCTCCCTCACCCTCACCTTCCCTCCCTCACACCCTCACCTACCCTCCCTCACACCCTCTACTACCCTCCCTCACACCCTCTATTACCCTCCCTCACCCTCACCTTCCCTCCCTCACACCCTCACCTACCCTCCCTCACACCCTCTACTACCCTCCCTCACACCCTCACCTACCCTCCCTCACACCCTCTACTACCCTCCCTCACACCCTCTATTACCCTCCCTCACACCCTCTATTACCCTCCCTCACACCCTCACCTACCCTCCCTCACACCCTCTACTACCCTCCCTCACACCCTCTATTACCCTCCCTCACACCCTCTATTACCCTCCCTCACACCCTCACCTTCCCTCCCTCACACCCTCACCTACCCTCCCTCACACCCTCTACTACCCTCCCTCACACCCTCTATTACCCTCCCTCACACCCTCTATTACCCTCCCTCACACCCTCACCTACCCTCCTTCACACCCTCCACTACCCTCCCTCACACCCTTACCTACCCTCCCTCACACCCTCACCTACCCTCCCTCACACCTTCCACTACCCTCCCTCACACCTTCCACTACCCTCCCTCACACCCTTACCTACCCTCCCTCACACCCTCCACTACCCTCCCTCACACCCTCACCTACCCTCCCTCACACCCTCCACTACCCTCCCTCACACCCTCCACTACCCTCCCTCACACCCTCCACTACCCTCCCTCACACCTTCCACTACCCTCCCTCACACCCTCCACTACCCTCCCTCACACCTTCCACTACCCTCCCTCACACCCTTACCTACCCTCCCTCACACCCTCCACTACCCTCCCTCACACCCTTACCTACCCTCCCTCACACCCTCACCTACCCTCCCTCACACCCTCACCTACCCTCCCTCACACCTTCCACTACCCTCCCTCACACCCTCACCTACCCTCCCTCACACCCTCCACTACCCTCCCTCACACCCTCCACTACCCTCCCTCACACCCTCACCTACCCTCCCTCACCCCCTCACCTACCCTCCCTCACACCCTCACCTACCCTCCCTCACACCCTCACCTACCCTCCCTCACACCCTCCACTACCCTCCCTCACACCCTCCACTACCCTCCCTCACACCCTCACCTACCCTCCCTCACACCCTCACCTACCCTCCCTCACACCCTCACCTACCCTCCCTCACACCCTCACCTACCCTCCCTCACACCCTCACCTACCCTCCCTCACACCCTCCACTACCCTCCCTCACACCCTCCACTACCCTCCCTCACACCCTCCACTACCCTCCCTCACACCCTCACCTACCCTCCCTCACACCCTCACCTACCCTCCCTCACACCCTCACCTACCCTCCCTCACACCCTCACCTACCCTCCCTCACACCCTCACCTACCCTCCCTCACACCCTCACCTACCCTCCCTCACACCCTCACCTACCCTCCCTCACACCCTCCACTACCCTCCCTCACACCCTCACCTACCCTCCCTCACACCCTCCACTACCCTCCCTCACACCCTCACCTACCCTCCCTCACACCCTCCACTACCCTCCCTCACACCCTCACCTACCCTCCCTCACACCCTCACCTACCCTCCCTCACACCCTCACCTACCCTCCCTCACACCCTCACCTACCCTCCCTCACACCCTCACCTACCCTCCCTCACACCCTCACCTACCCTCCCTCACACCCTCCACTACCCTCCCTCACACCCTCCACTACCCTCCCTCACACCCTCCACTACCCTCCCTCACACCCTCACCTACCCTCCCTCACACCCTCCACTACCCTCCCTCACACCCTCACCTACCCTCCCTCACACCCTCACCTACCCTCCCTCACCCTCACCTACCCTCCCTCACACCCTCACCTACCCTCCCTCACACCCTCCACTACCCTCCCTCACACCCTCACCTACCCTCCCTCACACCCTCACCTACCCTCCCTCACACCCTCACCTACCCTCCCTCACCCTCACCTACCCTCCCTCACACCCTCACCTACCCTCCCTCACACCCTCACCTACCCTCCCTCACACCTTCCACTACCCTCCCTCACACCTTCACCTACCCTCCCTCACACCCTCACCTACCCTCCCTCACACCTTCCACTACCCTCCCTCACACCCTCACCTACCCTCCCTCACACCTTCCACTACCCTCCCTCACACCTTCACCTACCCTCCCTCACACCCTCACCTACCCTCCCTCACACCCTCCACTACCCTCCCCCACACCCTCCACTACCCTCCCCCACACCCTCACCTACCCTCCCCCACACCCTCACCTACCCTCCCTCACACCCTCACCTACCCTCCCTCACACCCTCAGGGCATCACCACCACCTTCCCAAATCCTCGCTGGTCTAGGCTTTGTTTACCTGTTGTTTACCTCCTCTCCCCCTCCCCATTAACGCCCCCAACATGTCCTTTACCTCCCACCCTATACCCCCATTTTACAATACCCACTCCTCCCACCCACACACCCCTCGTCTTATAACCATCCTTCCTTTCTCCTTCTCTTTGTACCTCCCAGCTTTCTCTCCTTCGCTATTATCGGGCAAATTCTTATACTCTTCACCTTCTATTGCTTCTCATCACATTAGTGTTTCGTCTCTATGTCTCCCTTCTCATCACCTTTTACCTACGCTTGTTACCCTTCCTGTGTCCCCGCACTCCTTCGATATTTCTCCTGTCTCTCTTCTTAATTTATTTAGTAGTCCCTTTCTTTCCTCATTCTTCTTCCCATTCCCCTGGTGTTTTTCCATCCTCCCTCGTCGCTACCGTCCCTATTCTTTTTCCCCTCCCTACCTCCCCTCCCCTCCCCTCCCCCGCCTCCATTACCTGGTCAACCACCGGAAAACTGACGGACGTAAACACGAGGTACACGGGAGGTAAATTACCCAGGATTTCGCAGGTGTTTACCGGGCCAGGGCGGTCCCCTGAGGTGCCCGCTGGGGCGGAGTTACCCTTTAAGAGTGAGGTACCCCCATTGAGAGTGAGTTACCCCTTAAGAGTGAGAGACCTCTTGAGAGTGAGAGACCCCTTGAGAGTGAGGTACCCCTTGAGAGTGAGGTACCCCTTGAGAGGGAGGTACCCCTTGAGTGTGGTACCTTTTGAAAGTAATACAATTCTTGGTCGAGGTATCCCTTGATAAGTAAGTGCCCCTTGAGAGGGAGTAACACTCTGAGGGACGTACCCCTTAAGAGAGACGGACCCCTTAATATTATATAAAGACACACACACACACACACACACACACACACTCTGACCTTTGAGGTCATTGAGGCGACTAATTTGACAGTTAGCGATCGTCATCCACCCCCCCCCCCTTACCCCCCACAGTCGATGGTAGTTACTCACAATTCAAGATAATTGTCCTCGAATGGTGTAGTTAGTGGTTATTAGTCTTTAAGCCTTACACGCGGATTGGTCATCGGGAAGAAGGGGGGGGGGGGTATGGGAAAGGAGGAGAAAGGGAAGTAAGGATGGGAAGAGGGAGTGAATGGGGGGATAGAGAGAAAGCAATGGAAGGTAAGAATGGTTCGAAGACGGGGAGGGTAAGAGGTAAAGGGAAAGATAGTGAAGAAGGAATAGGGGGAGAAATGATGAGGAGGGAGATAAGTGAGGAAAAGGAGAGATAAAGGTGTGTTTGTAAGGATGAAAGGAGAGGGAGAAGGCGATGAAGGATAGATAAGAATATACAGTAGAGTGGCGGAGCTGAAGTTGGGGGAGAGGTGTTCACGATGTAAGGGGGAGGGGGTAGTGGAGAGGAGGGAGGGGGAAATGGAAGGGACAGGGGGGGGGTAGTGGAGAGGAGGAAGGGGGAAATGGGAAGGGACAGGGGGGGGGGTAGTGGAGAGGAGAGAGGGGGAAATGGGAAGGGACAGGGGTGGGGTGTAGTGGAGAGAGGGGGAAATGGGAAGGGACAGGGGGGGGTAGTGGTGAGGAGAGAGGGGAAAATGGGAAGGGACAGGGGGGGGGTAGTGGAGAGAAGAGAGGGGGAAATGGGAAGGGACAGGGGGGGGGTAGTGGAGAGAAGAGAGGGGGAAATGGGAAGGGACAGGGGGGGGTAGTGGAGAGGAGAGAGGGGGGTAGTGGAAAAGAAAGAAGAGAAATGGAAAGGAAGGATGGAAAGGAGAGGGTGGTAAAAGAGAGAAGGGTGAATGGAAAGGGAGTGAGTAGGGTTAGTGGAAAGGAGAGGAGGGGGAATGGGAAAGAAGAGATTGTAAGTGGATAATAGAGGGTCAGTGACCTAACCTAACGTGACCCCACCGTGACCTCGGGGCAGGACAGAGGGAGAGTGTGAGTGTTGTGGTAGGTTGTGTCATAGGAAAGAACTCGACCTCACTTGACCCTGACCCTAAAGGGGGAGGGGGGAAGATCTTGGAGGTGTAAACAACATAACCTTGGGGTAGTGTAAGTCAGGCCCGTCACCTGTGCTTCCTTACAGGTAGTTGTTACAGCCATCACCGACCTCGAAGGGAGAAGGACAATGTGGATGACACAGCGGTACAGTACATTACAGCACTTCATTGTTATGTTACTCTCACACCTGATTATACGCCCAGGGTGAGGAATATATCGGTGTCTCTTTGTTCGTCGGTCCAACATTACAAATTCACTGTAATTTATGAGCCAATGGAAGGATTTTGGTGGCAGTTTACAGGAAGGTTAATGTCAACAAGGCGATGTGTCACGGTTAACTCCCTGGTCTTGAAGGTCGAGGTCACATTTCGGGGTCAAAGGTCACGACTGTAACTGTATTTCTTCTGTCCGAGAACCATCTTATTTTGAAAGATTTCTTGTTTTTTTTTATTTGTGTCTTCTGTTAATTAAGATATGAAACTACTGCTCAATAACCCAGGCAACTGAATCAACCTAAAGGTATAAAAAATAACAGTTGGTTTAGATATTGTTGTTTGTATGTACACAGTTCCCATAAGAATAATTTGCATATTCATCATACTGTATATATTTTCATCAGTCATTCGCTGCTTCAATTTAACCACAAGTGTTTCAGTGGATCAGACTAAACACCCTGAGACAGTCATGATAAAAATGCAGCTTTTAAGGTCGTCTGTGTGGTAACAGTTGAGGTGAACAGGGACGGCTAACACCTTCAGTAAGATGCCTCTCCTCGGTGCACAGGTTAAGCTCATTATAAAATAGCAATGTGTGTTTTTTTTTAACCACTCTAGGTCGTATACTCACCATCCTGTCACGGTACACTACACCTTGTCCTGACTCATTATGGTACAGAACATTCATTGTGTGACAGCCAGGAACAAAACATTGTCACGACCTAGTCTAACCTAACACGTATTGCGGATTACAAGACCTTGAGCTGGCTAGATTTAACACCTTCACCATTTTGATTGTGGGATTGTGTCCTGTGGGAAATTGCCTGGTGTGTCATTATTCCTAATTGAGTTCTCCTGTCACACCAGCAGTCCCCTACATCTATGGCTCATGTTACTGATGCAGGAGGCAGGGTGGGAAATTTGGGACTGCCTGGGGTGTAGGGTCGTTCCTGAAGCCCTGTGTACACATGTATCACAGCAGATGTTGTGTGTCTCAGCGCTGGGAACACACTCTCCCCTGAAGCCCTGTATGCTCATGTGTCACTCGGGATGATGTCCATATTGTGAGCATCCTGTGAGGACAGTTTTAGGCTGAGGAAGGCTGTCTGACTGACCCGACGACGTTTCCATGCGTGTAAGATTTTTCAGATACAGTAGCTCATAATCTACTGCTTTGGGCATGACAACTAACGCAGCTAGGATCTGTTCTTTTCACCTTTGTTTCCTATGGTGCTTAAATTATTCTGAAGATGTGAGGGATGTGATGTGTTGTGATGAGTGTGCATGTCAAGGATTCACGTGTGTGTGTGTGTGTGTGTGTGTGTGTGTGTGTTTGTGTGTGTGCGTGTGTGTGTGTGTGCGCGCGAGCGTCAGCTCTCAGGTCACTCTACACTTGCCTTGGTGTTTTCTTCCTATCTTGAAGTTTCTCTATATCAAGATCCATAACGAGCAATAACGGGAGTGAAGAAAGACAATAGATAATTCCCTGTTTCACAAATTACCCGACAACACCGACCTTACCTGTATTGGGTTCAGGATGTGTTAATGGTATCGAAGTGTCAAGCAGCTCGAATTATTATTTTTATTATTATTATGTAGGAGAGACCTACCCACTGTGTAGTACCTCCATTACGTGGTCCACACATTAACCTGTCAACATCATATCTCACTTCAGAATCACAATGTTGTATATATCATTATATGGATCACCTGAAGATTGACTCCCAGCTTAATTTACCTGATGATTCAACATGCTAACGCCACCTGGAGGGTTAGGTTAGGTTAGCTGTAAGGTGATTAATAATCTTAAGGTATAAAAAAAGGGTAACAGCGAGTCTTCCGGTGTCCCGCGTGACTTCTGTTGTGTTAGGTTGCACGACATATTCTCAGAGATTCCTTATTTGATTTTCTCTTAGCTGACGATGTAGAAACTCATCCATATCAGCTAGTTACACAATGGTACACAGTTAGTGATCAATATTACGTCGTAATTGCCCTAAGACTTGACCATAACTAAAATTATTCGATATTGTCCATTAAGGAAAAAACAACAAAAAACAATTAGGTGTGGGTCTTGGGTGACACTGTACTGCACTGAGCCAAAGGTTCACACATCAAATTGTCCTCTGTACCCGAGGGCTCTGTTTATGCAGCCTTAAAATGTTAAAGGTGAAAATGACAATGAAAATACACTGAGATTGTACCGTTAACTAAGATGTATTGTGTTGATCTCTAGTTGGGGGAAGTAGGTTTGAGGATCCTCCCCCTGGGCTGTGTTCTTACCTGAAGCGGATGGTCTGTCTTCAAGCTGCCTTCACCTCTCCCCTGGTTTCCTGTCAGAGATAATCCCTAGTGCAAGATGTTTATTTTCCCCTGTTTTAAACCCTCACTACCATGGAGATACACAATATGAAGTATAACATCATCAAGGGATACGTGTGGACTTTGGAGGTGCAGTCACGCCAGGACGTGATATCCATCAAAGAAAATGTTAAAAACTGATAGGAAGTTCAGGGGTAACTCAGCTAGTGTAAACGAAAGGCCGTGGATGATATCCTCTGGCCATGACCCGAGGCCCTCGTGGCTTGGGACAGGAAATGTGTTTTTCTTTTGAACTGCGTCGGAGTTCGTGTGTTGATGTAATTTGTTAATGGATAATAATTATAATACTTACCCTCAGTCAGTTAAAGTTACTTTATTCAGTCAGCATTTCCGCCTTGTTGACAAGAACATTATTGGGATTATCTAACGGTATACTGTACCATTTACTTTATTCCTGTGTATCCCGGATGAAGGCTCTGCCTGTGTCCACACCTTCAGTTGACAGTAGAGGTGTTCTTTGTCCAATCTATTTATTATAAATATATTAAAGCTATATAATTTATATTTTGTGTTAAAACATGAAAATTTAAAATATTATTTAATCAGATTTTTTAGAATTAAATAAAAAAGTCTAAATGACTTGTTTTACAGAACAAACTTTATTATCTGTCAGTTATTTACTAAAATATAATGGAGATAATAATAGCTTGATGAGAAGTAAACAGCGTCTTAAGTTTAATAAACATTCTAGTTAATAGGAACATTTTATATATAGTGTAGTGCATCTTAGAGACGACCCAGTATGTTAGGTGCTGCCCTTAACCTTGTGATCGCTCCATGTGCATATATTACGAGTTATACCAACGCTATAGCCTCAGTTTCCGCTATACTGTTTCTATATATGAGTGTCGTGAAGATCAACCTCACTCATCAGGGTGAAGACGTCGGAAGCCCAGCCAAGACAGGAACTAACCAAGGTCGGCCATTTTTAAAGTTTCCCCGGGGGTGTTGGTCTTAGGGGGTGCCTTACCTTGAGGGTGATGTTGTGGGTGTTAAAAGGTGTAGTCCTCGCCCTTATGACCCGTGTGGGTTGGCAGGGTGTTGACGCGAGGAGTTGCAAGTGTGTTTGATCCTGAGTGTCGTCGGGATTTTGTTCGTGTGTGCGTGTGTGTGTTTTTTTTGGTGGGTTTGTGTGTGTGTGTGTGAAGGGGTAGTCGTGTTAGGGGTGTGTGGGTGTTAGGGATTGGTCATTATTTTTATTATTATTAGTAGTAGTAGTAGTAGTGGTAGTAATAGTAGTTGTAGTCGTAGTAGTGATTATTATTTTTATTATTTTTAGGAGGCGGGGGAGGGGGGGGGGGGAACTTTTACAGTCAAAGTAGGTGGACAATTTTACCTCAATTTCCAACACTTCCTGGCCCAGTATATTTCAAGGTCCCCTCTAGTGTGTAGTGAAGGTCAGGACAGTGCTGCAAGTACACCAGGCCGCCACACAACCGTCCTCACCATGGTTTAGATGTACATTGTGGTGGTAAACTTAGATCAAATAAGTCATACTTAATGGTACTTAATGACCCTTGATAGTTGAAACACCTCAGTGGACAACAATAACAACAGACCACTGCACCTATACTGGCAGGTCAAGCTGGAAGAACGTCACCATTATATATCAGTAATTACAATATATCCTTATTTTCACGACTTGTAATGATAATGGATCTTAAATTAACAAAAATACATTACAACGGGAGTTAAAATATCATCTGTTCATAAGACATTCAGGGAGTTATGCAGCTCACACGTCTCTCATATACTCTCATGGCCGCTTTGTACCAGTAAGCTGTCAGTGTAGGAATCTCACGTTATTTTAACCTTAAGGTTTTCTCGCGTAACTATTAATCCCCTCTTTGTTCTACTGATATAACTACTACCTGACCATACTGCCTGTTACTTCACCACTACCACACGTCCCCTGCCACTACTACCACACGTTCACCACCACTAGTAACCACACGTCCCCTGCCACTACTACCACACGTCCCCTGCCACTAGTACCACACGTCCCCTGCCACTCCTACCACACGTTTGCCATCACTAGTACCACACGTCCCCTGCCACTACTACCACACGTTCACCATCACTAGTACCACACGTCCCCTGCCACTCCTACCACACGTTTACCATCACTAGTACCACACGTCCCCTGCCACTACTACCACACGTTCACCACCACTAGTAACCACACGTCCCCTGCCACTCCTACCACACGTTCACCATCACTAGTACCACACGTCCCCTGCCACTACTACCACACGTTCACCACCACTAGTACCACACGTCCCCTGCCACTACTACCACACGTTTACCATCACTAGTACCACACGTCCCCTGCCACTACTACCACACGTTCACCACCACGACTACCACACGTCCCCTGCCACTACTACCACACGTCCCCTGCCACTACTACAACACGTCCCCTGCCACTACTACCACACGTCCCATGCCACTACTACCACACGTCCCCTGCCACTAGTACCACACGTCCCCTGCCACTCCTACCACACGTTTGCCATCACTAGTACCACACGTCCCCTGCCACTACTACCACACGTTCACCATCACTAGTACCACACGTCCCCTGCCACTCCTACCACACGTCCCCTACCACTACTACCACAAGTCCCCTGCCACTACTACCACACGTCCCCTGCCACTAGTACCACACGTCCCCTGCCACTCCTACCACACGTTTGCCATCACTAGTACCACACGTCCCCTGCCACTACTACCACACGTTCACCATCACTAGTACCACACGTCCCCTGCCACTCCTACCACACGTTTACCATCACTAGTACCACACGTCCCCTGCCACTACTACCACACGTTCACCACCACTAGTAACCACACGTCCCCTGCCACTCCTACCACACGTTCACCATCACTAGTACCACACGTCCCCTGCCACTACTACCACACGTTTACCATCACTAGTACTACATGTCCCCTGCCACTACTACCACACGTTCACCACCACTAGTACCACACGTCCCCTGCCACTACTACCACACGTTCACCACCACGACTACCACACGTCCCCTGCCACTACTACCACACGTCCCCTGCCACTACTACAACACGTCCCCTGCCACTACTACCACACGTCCCATGCCACTACTACCACACGTCCCCTACCACCACTACCACACGTTCACCACCACTGCTACCACACGTCCCCTGCCACTACTACCACACGTCCCCTACCACTACTACCACAAGTCCCCTGCCACTACTACTACAAGTCCCCTGCCACTACTACCACACGTCCCCTGCCACCACTACCACACGTTCACCACTACCACCACACGTCCCCTGCCACTACTACCACACGTCCCCTGCCACTACTACCACAAGTCCCCTGCCACTACTACCACACGTCCCCTGCCACTACTACCACACGTCCCCTGCCACTACTACCACACGTCCCCTACCACTACTACCACAAGTCCTCTGCCACTACCACAAGTCCCCTGCCACTACTACCACACGTCCCCTGCCACCACTACCACACGTTCACCACCACTACCACCACACGTCCCCTGCCACTACCACCACAAGTCCCCTGCCACTACTACCACACGTCCCCTGCCACTACTACCACACGTTGACCACCACTACTACCACACGTCCCCTGCCACTACTACCACACGTCCCCTGCCACTACTACCATACGTCCCCTGTCACTACTACCACACGTTCACTACCACTAGCAAACGTCCTCCACCATCACTACCAGAACTCCTACCACCACCACCATTCTCAACACATCCCCCGCCTCACCACCCAGTCCTCCAACACTCAACACCACCACTGCTCCCCCCTCCTCCCCCTCACTACCACGTGACAACCACCACCTCCACGACCCCCTCCTCACCACCACGTGACCGAGTCGTACCTTTGCTCCCATGGAATTTAAATCGCGTGTGAATGGAGTGGAGTGTGTGGGGTGTGTTCCGGTGTGGGGGTCAAGGGTGGTCACCTGGCCCTGACCCCCCACACCACCCCTTAACTTACCCCTCCCCCTCCGCCTACTTACTCATCTTTCGATTTTTGTCACCTATTTTTTTGCTTAAGGTAATGATGAAGTAATGTTGTTCTTAAGAGATCTGGTCTGTTCTTTATTTTCATGGTTGTTATAACACTACTGTATGGTGAGATTAAAGACACAGACGTGTAATGGACGACGTTCAGTAAACTGTGAAAGACAGTGGCGCCACAGGTGAGCGGCGGCAGGAAATAAACAGTAGAGCACCAAGATGGTGGGGAGCGTGACCCCGGGTGTTGAGGTGAGGCACGCGAGCCAGGGGAAGGAAGCAACACCCTCACGCTGCCCCTCCCTTACTTCGTGTTGTCTTTATGTTTATATATACCTTCTCCGCCCCTCACCATGGTATTTCTTAGCCAGGGTGAGGAGCCAGGGGTCATTCTACACGCCTAGATGACCCAGGGGAGAAATATTAGGCAAATCCGGGGTGGCAGGAAGTGAGGTTGTGGGTCGAGCCCCGATGCGGGCCGGGCCAGGCCGGGTGAACTACCGGTCGAAGGACACCGCCGGCCGTGGGAAGTGCGCCGCGCTCAACTTCCTCCACACCGCACCGCCATTACCACCAATCTCCACCAATTCCTCGGTGAAATATACACTCACGCTCATCCCTTTCCTGTCTTTTCCACGGCCACAAGTACCAGCTGGTCTTGAGCCACTTGAAGTTAGGTCATAGGTGAGTGAGTGTGACCCCAGCCCCACTGACCCCCGACCACTCATTCATTCTGGTCGTCCCGTCACAACAGGTGTTCCCCATCCTAATTTCCCAGACCTATGGTTGAGGCCCACCTTGATGGACACGTTGGCCCGCCCTCGGGGTCCTCACCACCACTTGTAGGCTTTGTTCTTCACTTATTAATTATGTAACTTACACCAAGGCAGTTATATCATCAAACGTGTACCACAATACTGGTGTGTCATCAACTCTCTCTCTCTCTCTCTCTCTCTCTCTCTCTCTCTCTCTCTCTCTCTCTCTCTCATATATATATATATATATATATATATATATATATATATATATATATATATATATATATATATATATATATGGTACAGTATAAAGGTAAAACTATTATTTAAGAAAAGTTATTTGTGGGTTATGGCGTATATAACACAAAATAAACATGAACTGTAGTTGTCACGTGTTGCGGGAAGCTCCTGGTGCAGGGCTGTTAGCGTTATGATTGTACGAAGGTTCTCTTTGTGGTCTTGGTGTGCAATCTGTCGGGATCAAACGCGACGAGCTGCAGTAGATATTCCTTTGATATTTGATCTGAAATTTCACGTTGATATTCTCGATGCGTTTTAGAGATAGAGTGAGAACCTTCCTCGCCGATATTCGAATCTTGATATTGAATCATTGGTAGAGAGGGAAAGTGTCTAACGAGGGATGGGGCTGTTTAATATTGGGATACCAAAGATTTCTAAGACGTCTTGTTTTTGATGATGATAGAAATCCCTTTGGTTATACTTTAGATAATATCGTGGCATTTTTTGAAGAATCTTTACCCCAGAGATATTTTTCTTACAGTTTTGAGTAAAAACTGAAGAAGAAAGATTTTCCCGGCGAATTAAAACAAATTAAAAATCACTGAACAATGATAATATTAGTAGAGACAAACCACTGAGAGTTGCCATCCTGGTATAAACTCAGACAGATCAGTGATGCTTTATTTAAAATCGCTGGAGTCTTACGGTAAAATTTGTTTTCTTTTGTAGTTTCTTCGAGAAATGCGTAAATTAGACGCGAAACATTTAGGTATTACCATGTAGTCTATTATTATTATTATTATTATTATTATTATTATTATTATTATTATTATTATTAATCGTGGTTTTGTCTTATGAACATATAGCGAGGTCATAACAAGCCAGCCAGCCAGGTGTGTGTTATGAGACGGAAGGAACAAGAACCTTCCACCTTATGTACAGTGAGCAACAAAACTATCTTCTCAGTTTTGAATGAATGTATCGCACAATACTCGAGGCTTCCCACACTCTCTCTGGGAATCTTTGCAACATTTGGCAAATCTGAAGGGACTGATACTGAGTTTCAATGGTGTCCCTCTTGTCCATTTATTATGACTTGTGGGGTGTTTTAAACCATGATATACTTCATGTTCCGTATAGAGAGCTTCTCATGTTACATAGTCAGACATACCAAGTGTTCATAAGTAGTCGAAGTAAATTTGTATGATGTTCTGCCAGCGATAAAAATCATCAGACAAAAGTGGGAAGATAGTTTTGTCGTCTACAGGTGCTGATGTCAACGCCCTTCGACTCACCCCTCACTGTACCATACCTTAACGTGTTCCAGTGTGTTCTTCTTCCACATCACATGCATAAGTAGACTGTCATAAGAAATGTTAATGAACACCTAATTTATAAATGTCGAAAATTTCATTGAATTTTGATTGTAGATATTGGGTCCTCGGCTGAAGGTTGGACACACTGTAAACGTTGGTAAACAAGCAGGTTTACTATAACATGAATGAGAGTTTACAGACCCGAGGAGAGCTGTGTGGCCAGGGGGCGGCAGCTCGCCTTGTAGGGAGTGTTGTCCTCAGGTTTTGTCCATCGTGACTTGTCTTAGCGTTGTGCCGTATTAGGGATGATGAGCGTAGAGGATCTTCCAGCAGTTTGGGGCCCGGACTTAACCTGCCGGGATACAGTTGGCCAATTATTTGCCCTGGTAGTAAGGAAGTGGACATTTTGCCGCCATTCGCCGCTGACCTCTGACCGTCAGTGTCATCTGGTGTCAGGAAAGGGAACTAGAAAGCGGAAGGGGACGCACTCAGGCGTTGAGGAGACAAGGAGGGGATCCTTCAGGAGTCCTCACCTAAAGGATTACTTTGCTGAAAAGAAAGTGAGAGTACAAGTAGAGAACAATAAGATCCAGCAGGTTTTAACTCAGAAAATAATATCAGTTCCACTAAGTTTTCAGGACAAACTTTGCTGCTGCAGGCATGACGTGCAGTGTGTCCAGCGGTACAATAAGAAACATACAGACTGGCCCAGGTCACCCCTGAACATATACCAGTTAGGGAAGCGTCACCCAAAATAATGCAGTACAGCAAAACTCCCACGTTATGACATATAAAGATAAGAAATATACACCTGGAAATTACTAAACCTAGTTATTTAGCCATAAAGAACAGGTGTATACAACTAGCGTAATTACCACATAGTGACAGCATTAGGCAGGTATCCATATGTTTGAGTGTTAGTGCATCAAAGATTTACTTATCCTAGTCGATTATGTCCTGTGTAAATCAACGTGATGCACCTGTCACATACGGCAATATATTTCGTTACCTGTCACATACTGCAATATATTTCGTTACCTGTCACATACTGCAATATATTTCGCTACCTGTCACATACTACAATATATTTCGTTACCTGTCACTTACTGCAATATATTTCGTTACCTGTCACATACTACAATATATTTCTTGCAGTTGTACCTGATAGTGTTGGTGGTACGCGGGGTGAGAAGTGATTTAAGTACTTATGTTGTGAAGTGTGTTGTGATCTGAGAGAGAGAGAGAGTTATTGTGAAGCGTGTGTTGTAATCTTAAACCCTTGTGTACGGCGTCCTCTTTGAGCCGAATGAAATCGTCCTGAGTTAACTAGATGAAATATTAAAAGTGGCGTCCCCATAGTGAAGGGGTTAAGAGAGAGGGTTGAAACGAAATGGTGTGTGGGAGGACCGTAGAGTTAGTGGTGTGGAAATATTGCCCTGGTGTTGGTGATGTACAGTATTTTATTTATCTATATCTATCTATATATCTGTCCATATCTATCTATCTATCTATATCTATCTATCTGTCTATATCTATCTATCTATTTTCATTTGTATTTCTCTCTCTGTGTAATTGGTTGGGTTCATGACGTGTGTGTATTTCTGTCTACTGCTATGTATTATTCTAACTACCATCGTAGCAATTTGTAGTATGTGATTCTTGGATATTGCAAAAAGTAAATTCTATGAATAACTTACGGAGTTAAAACTGTCTCGGTTGTCGCAATCACGTGTTGAGGATGACAGAGATAAACCTTACTTTGTGTAATTGAAATATCTCAGACTCGGGGTCGAACCTTGGATTAAGAGGGTACGAACCTGGAGGGTATTTTAGTGCCAGTAATATGCGCTGACACGGCCTATCTTGTACGGTGTGGGGGATACCTGCCTCTAGGTATAACTCTAGCAGTGTACAGCAGACAGGGAAGGGGAGTGTGTCTTTCTCGCTGCCCGTAACTCTTATCTTCTCCTGTTACCTTTCTTTTTATCTTGATTTATTTTGAGATGGAAAAGTTACAGAGATAAAGTAACACGTTGTGGACCTTCCCCAGATCTTGGGAGACAGGGCGGGGGGAAATTACCTCAAGCGTCTCTTACTTTAAGTGTGTGTGGAACTCTCCGGTCGTTTAAAAGGATAACTTATTTTGTTTCCTTGAAGAATGTGAGGTTTTGATTGTGTTGTTATAGAGTAGTAGAAAAGTTCACGCTAAATGCTATATGTGTAATGTGTATGACTTACTAGTACACTGTATTACCCCCAAGAAATAGGACCGTTATCTGCCTCCGCGTCTTGTTATTTTTTACTGAACATTCCTAACACTCATCACTACCAGACTTAACTGGGTATTTTGGTTCTCTGAGAAGTCTTAAACAGTTAGACCCTCGAGGCATCGTTAACACTACCTAAAGCATCCTCATTGTGCTTCAGCTTCACTGAGATACTTTTATGTTTCATTAAGGCCGGTTAGGTTACGTGTGACTCAGCACGTGCCCTCTCCTGGTGTAGAGAGCCTCGACACACAGGTAACTCGGTCTTATTAGCCCCACCACCACCACCACCATCTGTGAGGCGCTGCGGCACTAACGTTAACACAGCGGATGGGTGATGTGCTGCATAAACAACATAGGGAGACTCCATGTTGTGTATGCTGACTGGCAGGGAGCAACACTGCCTATCTTACTGTATTAGTATCACAGCTTTATTTCTTCATTCATCTTTTTTTTTCCTTTAGTCTAATACATTATCGTGAGACAATAAATCTGATTTTTTTTTCGGAAATGTCCTAAGGCTGCTTACATAATTCTTTAAATTTTAGAATAACACGATGGCCAATATATACAATGATTTTCGGGTATTTAGAAGGGCTACCTGATAGAGCAAGATAAGTGTTTATTAATCACCAAATACAGGTAGGGACAGGTAACCCAGATATCCCAAAGCCTCTCACAGTTAGACACCCTTTGGCAGTTAGACACCCCCTGGCAGTTAGACACCCCCCTGACAGTTAGACACCCCCTGACAGTTAGACACCCCCTGGCAGTTAGACACCCCCTGGCAGTTAGACACCCCCTGACAGTTAGACACCCCCTGACAGTTAGACACCTCCTGACAGTTAGACACCCCCTGGCAGTTAGACACCCCCTGACAGTTAGACACCCCCTGACAGTTAGACACCCCCTGACAGTTAGACACCCCCTGACAGTTAGATACCTCCTGACAGTTAGACACCCCCTGGCAGTTAGACACCCCCTGACAGTTAAACACTCCCTGACAGTTAGACACCCCCTCAAGACATTCTCAGGGATTAAACGGAAACCAGATTATGGCATCAGGTACCTCGCCTGTGAAAGCTTCAGTATACTGTATGTACCGGGTATATCTAGACTTTTCCGCCACCAGCCCCAGGCCTGCTCTGTGCACCCGACCACGTCCGCTCAAGAAACTGTCCGCGAGTATCTTATTACCGGTGATGTGAGAACAGCTCTAGGGGGTTTCTGTAAAGGAAGAACTTTATTTGTGTTTGAATATATCAACCCTCACCGTGCCGCCATTGTTAGAGTAGAATCTAAACGTGCAGTAGCGACGTGTTAAAACGTTAACATATTCCTCGACTTCTACCTCTCGGTGTAAAAAGAGTCTTGAAGGTTTGTTCATCTGGAAGAACGGAATTAAAATGTTTAAATGCTGTTGCCAGTTATAGAGGTAGAAGGAAAAGGTTACACCAACAAGTTTCTAAACTGTAAAGTAGATTTGTGCCATTACTATTATTTTTTTCGTATTGGAGGTGTAACCGACGTCAACATTCCTGGTTGGGCGAGCCGACCACCCCCACGACAGTCAGGAAGTGGGTGTGCCTGGTGACCGCGTCGACCCTCCTGACCTCTGGCGGCGCCGCTAGTCAACTACACCCAAGCTCACTACACCACCACTCCCTCCACACCAACCATCACCTATCTGCTGTATTGGCACTTTTTTAATTATAAGTAAATTCAGAATTAACATCGCTGTAAACCTTTCAAATTACACCCACCTAGTAGCTGGTCTTCTTCAGGTTGTCTTCTTAATTCTTGAGACACAGAACTGATTGTATTTCTCGCTGCTGTACTGGTGTGGAGGGGACTGTATAGGGCAGTTTGGGGTCTGGCGAACTATTAGTAATCCTGATCCGACCAGCAGGACCACCTCGCCTCTTGTTAGGGTCGGCCAAATCCACGGAGGAGCCTCCCCGTGCTTCATTGGCTCACCACCTGGGCTGACTTACTCGTTACTGTCGGTAATATCAAACTATCTCATAAAACTGACCATCCAAATGCTTACCTGATGCATCATTTAACATGATCTAAGCTGTTGCTTCTCCAGGGATGTAATTATCGCAACCAATCAATTAATTAATCAATGAAGGTGAACAGCAGTTTCAAAATCCCTGTTAAAACACTGAATGATATGCTTCGCTCTTTATGATAGATAGATAGATAGATATTCATAAAACTCATCATACAAGTTACATTGACGTAAAACAGGTTCTATTCTCATTGCCAGATAGGGTTTATGTCTGACATCTTCTTTATTTTGGTAAGTAATTCGTCTTTGTCTTATGTATGCTGGGCTTCTGTCATCTTTATCTCTGCGTTTGTTTCTTCCATCTCCACAATTATCGGTCCTCTTCTTCCTCTCCTGTTACTCTCAATTCTCATATATCCTTCTTAACCAATCTCTCCATCGTTATTCTTTATCCTTGTCTTCTTTGGCCTTTCCAATTGCTCTTCTCTCATCCATCTATTTCCATCTTTATTCCTTTCTCTCCTACCCTGCATTGTCTTCCCCACTACACGTCCGGATAGTCTTCCTCCTGGAGCCCGTAGCCCTCCCCACTACACGTCCCGATAGTCTTCCTCCTGGAGCCCGCAGCCCTCCTCACTACACGTCCCGATAGTCTTCCTCTTGGAGCCCGTAGCCCTCCTCACTACACGTCCCGATAGTCTTCCTCCTGGAGCCCGTAGCCCTCCCCACTACACGCCCCGATACCCCTCCTCCTGGAGCCCGTAGCCCTCCTCACTACACCTCCCGATAGTCTTCCTCCTGGAGCCCGTAGCCCTCCCCACTACACGTCCCGATAGTCTTCCTCCTGGAGCCCGTAGCCCTCCTCACTACACGTCCCGATAGTCTTCCTCCTGGAGCCCGTAGCCCTCCCCACTACACGTCCCGATAGTCTTCCTCCTGGAGCCCGTAGCCCTCCTCACTACACGTCCCGATAGTCTTCCTCCTGGAGCCCGTAGCCCTCCCCACTACACGTCCCGATAGTCTTCCTCCTGGAGCCCGTAGCCCTCCTCACTACACGTCCCGATAGTCTTCCTCCTGGAGCCCGTAGCCCTCCCCACTACACGTCCCGATAGTCTTCCTCCTGGAGCCCGTAGCCCTCCCCACTACACGTCCCGATAGTCTTCCTCCTGGAGCCCGTAGCCCTCCTCACTACACGTCCCGATAGTCTTCCTCCTGGAGCCCGTAGCCCTCCCCACTACACGTCCCGATAGTCTTCCTCCTGGAGCCCGTAGCCCTCCTCACTACACGTCCCGATAGTCTTCCTCCTGGAGCCCGTAGCCCTCCCCACTACACGCCCCGATAGTCTTCCTCCTGGAGCCCGTAGCCCTCCTCACTACACGCCCCGATAGTCTTCCTCCTGGAGCCCGTAGCCCTCCTCACTACACGTCCCGATAGTCTTCCTCCTGGAGCCCGTAGCCCTCCCCACTACACGCCCCGATAGTCTTCCTCCTGGAGCCCGTAGCCCTCCTCACTACACGCCCCGATAGTCTTCCTCCTGGAGCCCGTAGCCCTCCTCACTACACGTCCCGATAGTCTTCCTCCTGGAGCCCGTAGCCCTCCCCACTACACGCCCCGATACCCCTCCTCCTGGAGCCCGTAGCCCTCCCCACTACACGCCCCGATAGTCTTCCTCCTGGAGCCCGTAGCCCTCCCCACTACACGTCCCGATAGTCTTCCTCCTGGAGCCCGTAGCCCTCCTCACTACACGTCCCGATAGTCTTCCTCCTGGAGCCCGTAGCCCTCCCCACTACACGTCCCGATAGTCTTCCTCCTGGAGCCCGTAGCCCTCCCCACTACACGTCCCGATAGTCTTCCTCCTGGAGCCCGTAGCCCTCCTCACTACACGCCCCGATACCCCTCCTCCTGGAGCCCGTAGCCCTCCCCACTACACGTCCCGATAGTCTTCCTCCTGGAGCCCGTAGCCCTCCCCACTACACGTCCCGATAGTCTTCCTCCTGGAGCCCGTAGCCCTCCTCACTACACGCCCCGATAGTCTTCCTCCTGGAGCCCGTAGCCCTCCCCACTACACGTCCCGATAGTCTTCCTCCTGGAGCCCGTAGCCCTCCCCACTACACGTCCCGATAGTCTTCCTCCTGGAGCCCGTAGCCCTCCTCACTACACGCCCCGATACCCCTCCTCCTGGAGCCCGTAGCCCTCCCCACTACACGTCCCGATAGTCTTCCTCCTGTAGCCCGTAGCCCTCCCCACTACACGTCCCGATAGTCTTCCTCCTGTAGCCCGTAGCCCTCCCCACTACACGCCCCGATACCCTTCCTCCTGTAGCCCGTAGCCCTCCCCACTACACGTCCGGATAGTCTTCCTCCTGGAGCCCGTAGCCCTCCCCACTACACGTCCCGATAGTCTTCCTCCTGGAGCCCGTAGCCCTCCCCACTACACGTCCCGATAGTCTTCCTCCTGTAGCCCGTAGCCCTCCCCACTACACGTCCCGATAGTCTTCCTCCTGTAGCCCGTAGCCCTCCCCACTACTCCACGTGAGATACAGTGTGAAGGTTAATGGAGAGAAACAGCTTAATTCTTGTACAGTGTTTGTGGTGACGTATGGTGACTTAATTTGCATATGGTAGACTCACTCAATAGCGGACTTCTCAATAATAGATACAGTAAATTCTCTCTCATTAGCGGATTTCCCAATAAAGTAATGCATACAATAAATTCTCCCAATAACAGACTTCTCAATAATGGATACAGTAAACCCTCTCAATAGCAGACTTCAATAATGGATACAGTAAACCCTCTCAATAACGGATTTCTCAATAAAGTAATGGATACAATGAAACCTTTGAATAGCAGATATTATTATCATTATTATTATTATTATTATTATTATTATTATTATTATTATTATTGGTACGTGGAGTTATACAAAGATACATGAGAGAATGTGAGTCAATTTGTGTGTTTAAACCGCAGACTGGCAAGAGTCATTCAGGTGAAAATGTCATCTACGTCACACACTGTCAAAGGTCGAGAGAGGGGGATTCAGTGCCCATTTTGGTGTTACTGTAGTGATGATTTACTCCGACCCAGGAACAACCTATCGTTATATGCACCGCTAGTGATGATGATGATGATGATGATAGCGATGATGATGATACGAGTGATAATAATGACAATAATAGTAATGATGATAATAGTAATTGATACTCTATTGATATTACTGTGCCATTAATAAAAACTAACATTAATAATATTGACAGTATCATTGAAGCTGTACAACACACACACACACACACTTCCACCCACCTCTTACGACCACACAATGCTGGCTAAAGAATTGCCCCCCATTCCAACCATTGTAAAAATCCTCAACATCTCATACATAACTGGTGTGTTCACTCCTTCCCCAACTCACTTTTGTGCTGTAACTGCTGAATTTCCTCGTTAAATGACCCTCTTCCCCCCTGTATTTATATACGAGTAACATGTATGGTACCACTTATGTTAATTGCGTACAGTATTCTCACCTTATGGCTTCAGTTTTATTATTATTATTATTATTATTATTATGCGAACAACAACTCATGAATAAACTTACAATTTAAAGTAAACATTCCTGTATCTCACGAGAGGTCATCTACTGGGGCAAAAGAACAAGGAGGAACACCTACTGCACATGACAACTTACACACTAACAGACGGGCTTATACTTCTCTTCCTTGAATTAAATGCTGAACCCTCCTCTTTTTTTTAGTGCTTCATTTACTGTACACCAATTATATTTTATGTTTAGTTATAATATTAGTTAGATATTGAAGAAAATAATATGTTTTGTGTTACTATTTGTTAGGTAATATATCTACCAGGATACTTATCACCATCACAAGACCTTATAGTGTCTACAACATTAATGAAACTGTTATGGAATATTTAGGGAAGGACTTAATTAATGGTGATTTTTTAGTGTTCTGTTATGACCGTCAGCACTTCGGCACAGTACCACGAGAACAGAAATTCTTATTGAAACATTTATATGATGAAACTCAGTCTAGGGCAGCCAAGATCCCACCTTTACCGACAGTCAGACAGAGACAAAACCCACGGACTGTGTCGAGTCATCCAGGGGAAATATTTGCCTCCTGTGCCAGTTTTTGTATCTAGTTTTTAATTTTTTTACCAGGACATGATGCAAGGCGAGGGTGTGACGGTAGAGTAACGGGTTACATGCATGATACAAAACAAGGGTGTGACGGTACAGTGACGGGCTACATCTAGGATACAAAACAAGGGTGTGACGGTACAGTGACGGGTTACGTCTATGATACAAAAAAAGGGTGTGACGGTACAGTGATGGGCTACATCTATGATACAAAACAAGGGTGTGACGGTACAGTGACGGGCTACATCTATGATACAAAACAAGGGTGTGACGGTACAGTGACGGGTTACATCTATGATACAAAACAAGGGTGTGACGGTACAGTGACGGGTTACATCTATGATACAAAACAAGGGTCTGACGGTACAGTGACGGGTTACATCTATGATACAAAACAAGGGTGTGACGGTACAGTGATGGGTTACATCTATGATACAAAACAAGGGTCTGACGGTACAGTGACGGGTTACATCTATGATACAAAACAAGGGTCTGACGGTACAGTGACGGGTTACATCTATGATACAAAACAAGGGTGTGACGGTACAGTGATGGGCTACATCTATGATACAAAACAAGGGTGTGACGGTACAGTGATGGGCTACATCTATGATACAAAACAAGGGTGTGACGGTACAGTGACGGGTTACATCTATGATACAAAACAAGGGTGTGACGGTACAGTGATGGGCTACATCTATGATACAAAACAAGGGTGTGACGGTACAGTGACGGGTTACATCTATGATACAAAACAAGGGTGTGACGGTAGGGTGACAGGTATAAGCAACAGAAACACTCCTATATTTACACCCGTCAAATATTAGTAGTAGTAATTTACGCTGTCTCTCAAGGCTCATATTCTTAAAAGCTTCGTCTGTTGTTACTTGTTCGTGTGACTGCCGCTGACGTAACACATCTGTCAGTACGGTAAAGTTTCAGTACAGTTTCGATGGTATAACACCAGTGATTTTTGTGTGACAGCTTGAATCAGACAGTTACATGCGTTCTCACCTGTTCAGCTTAAAGGAAAAGTTTGAGGTACGAACTTTAGAGAATCCTGGGCCGTGTGTTGTTGACGTCACCTTCAAGTTGGGCGTCACAGTCAAATAGCATTAACCCCGAGAGCCCCGGCGTCGCCCACAGTAACCTGCTGGGGCCTCTACCCTTTTGCTCACGTCCTGACCCTTGTCATATAATTCCTGGCCATCTTACTGCGTACGTCCCTACTGAATTCATTCATGACAGAGCGGGGCTGCAACTTTCCCACATTGCGCCATTCAAAACGAACCCCCTGCCCAACCCTCCATTCATTGCAGTTGCCATCGGTCTCCTGGGAACCTTGTCAGTTCAGTCACTACCTCTGTTTTTCTCTCTAGTTTTTTGCTTTGGGATCTTTCTAACTAGATGTAGGTATTTTTATAGAGCTTCTTAAATAGTTGACGTAGTTTAAGAAGTGTAAAGGTATTGTGACAACAAGAGAATTAAAAGAGGAGGTGGTAATGGTTGGTGGAGGTGTGCGGCCACACCTGAGAACTGGCCATGACCCTCACCCCGTCGTGGCGCTGGTCCGCTGTTGCCAAGTCTGTGGCCGCAAGACACACCACCAGGCCAGCCAGCCAGCCCACTCCTAAACCTGTTTGTGTTCCTCCCTCAACACACACCTCGCCCTCACAACACCATGGTATCATACCACCTTTATCTTCACCTTGTATAACCATGAGGGCCTTCCACTCTGCATGTATGATATTAATTAACTCATTATTACATAAACTGTACCTGTGAGACGCCAGGCCTTATATGACGCTGAGGCTGAATGTAGGAACACTTATCTGGACTATTAATTATGTAGCGAATAAGAATATACGAGTATGAGTGATGATCGGTGTTGTTATAGTGCTACACTATGTTGCAGAGAAAGTTTCCCTCGAAGAAAAGCGAAAGTTTAAATTTTTTTCCAAACAATCCCCTCTGCCCTCTGGTGGTTGATTCCTTAACTATTGACTCCCTGCCCTCTAGTGGTTGATTCCTTAACTATTGACTCCCTGCCCTCTGGTGGTTGATTCCTAAACTATTGACTTCCTGCCATCTAGTAGTTAATTCCTTAACTATTGACTCCCTGCCCTCTGGTGGTTGATTCCTTAACTATTGATTCCCTGCCCTCTGGTGGTTGAACTTGTGTTGATGGGAAGGGGGTGAATGGGGAAGATGGTGGAGGGGTTGAGGAAGGGAATGATAGGGTGGTGAGGAGGGGAATGATGGGGTGGTGAAGAGGGGGGGTAACGGGATGGTGAGGAGGGGTGATGAGGCAGGTGAAGACAACGGTAACTAGTAGAAGACCCCCAGGTGTATGTTGTCTGATACTTTACAGCGATTTTTTCAGCATTTTTTTTTTCTTCTGGTTTCTTATGTATACACACTCCGCCATGCTGTGTGCTGGTGATAATGTGTATGATTCTATTTTCTAGTTTTGGTCATATTATCGATGTGTTGAATGCTAAGTCGTAAATAATGTTTTGCGGTATTTAAAAGGTAAGGATATCTCTTACCTGTAATGAATCTCTGTGCTATGTTTTGTACTGTGTGAAACTTGAATATGTGTAATTTCGTGGCCAGGTGGTTGGTGCGGATCATGTACTCGACTCAGGTAAAGTTTCTCCGGGCTAGACCTATGTCCACCATGCCCTTATTGGTGTGAGTCGTTGTGTCACGGTGAGGGGGAGAGACTTAGAGTTTTCCAACACTTGTGGTTGTGTTGCTCTAGGATGGGGTGTGATCAAGTACCCGAGCCGGTAGTGGCAAGGTCAAAGTTGTTCAAATAGAAGAATAGAGTGCTGTAGATTGTGTTTCCTGATCACCTGAAGATTAGCCCCCAAATGATTTCACCTTGGAATTAGGGTGTTTAATCATCTGGTGAAATAAGCTGGGGGCTAATCAGATGACCCAGAAAAATGAAGAGGAGTCACTGACTCCTAGCGGAAGCAAAGTAAAACAAATCTGCAGGAAATATCCAGTTGACGATGGAGACTACAAAACTTGCTCTCTTGTGGGGACTAGCACGTCGATTTACATGCACGTAACACCTAGAGGAGGAGTGTGGCGGTCGAGTGGATATAGCTGTGGTTCGATCCCCGGGCGCTCCCAGTTCATCCAGCTGTAAATGGGTACATAACTTACATCCTTGTACACAGTGTACTGGATCCACACACTGTCTCTAACGGGCAGTCTGGCCGATGGGACCCACTTTCAATTTCAACACCTTGAGTAACTTTTGTACATAGTGATTCCTGGTGGCCAGACTGACCACTGTGGTCCCTGGTGGCCAGACTGACCACTGTGGTCCCTGGTGGCCACACTGACCACTGTGGTCCCTGGTGGCCAGACTGACCACTGTGGTCCCTGGTGGCCACACTGACCACTGTGGTCCCTGGTGGCCACACTGACCACTGTGGTCCCTGGTGGCCACACTGACCACTGTGGTCCCTGGTGGCCACACTGACCACTGTGGTCCCTGGTGGCCAGACTGACCACTGTGGTCCCTGGTGGCCACACTGACCACTATGGTCCCTGGTGGCCAGACTGACCACTGTGGTCCCTGGTGGCCACACTGACCACTATGGTCCCTGGTGGCCAGACTGACCACTGTGGTCCCTGGTGGCCACACTGACCACTGTGGTCCCTGGTGGCCAGACTGACCACTGTGGTCCCTGGTGGCCACACTGACCACTATGGTCCCTGGTGGCCATAAGCTACACAACTCACCTTAGGAGGTGCCAGGAGGTGGAGGTCAGGTCACAAAGGCCCAGGTCAGTAGTGTCTCTGGTCACCTCGGCATCTTCACTGTCAAGTTCCACCTGTGAGGGGAGGAAGAATTTATGTCCTATCTTGTATCACTTCCCCCAGAACCACCCCAGCGGGACCATTACTCAACCAGCCATGTTTAGTGACGGTGAGACCAAAGCAGCTTATAAATTAAAATACTTGTTTACTACAGTATATTCAAACTGATATTTGATTGATAAGGTGAGATGTGTGGTGTCTGGTTAACTCCCAGTGTGTGATGGTGCCGCGGCACAGGCCAGACAATTTATTTTTATTTTATTTATTTACTTATATTTTGCGGAGATTAGCCCACCCAGGCACAGGTCACCGATCCACATCAAGGGGGGGGGGGGGGGTGTAAATGAATCTAAACAAAAGTAAATACAGAAATGGAAAAAAAATCAATATTGAGAAACACTATATGTATGTTGTGTTGCCAGAGTAAGAGAAACAATTGAGACCCTGCAATTTTAGGTAAATGAGGCAGAAAGTCAGATTAGCAACCTGGGACTTGGTCAAAATTTTTGTGATGCCATATGGCAGCAGGGTCTACCATTGGACAACACATTATGCTTCCAATATCTTCCCAGGCGGTAGTACCTCCCTGTTTGGTAGCTGTCTACAACCTACTACCTTACACAATGGTAGGCAATGGCAGATCCGACTCGTTAACTAAGGACAACCAAGTATTTAACCCTGGCGCTTGAAAAACCATCTCTCACACACGAAAAACCCCATTAGTCAGGCCAGGAAAGGCGGAGATTGGGCTGACTAAACGCAATAAAATGTATATTACAGGAATGGGACCAATGATAAGAGTAACAATTAGCAAATAAGTAAAAATTATAGTAAGATAAAAATAATACAAAATAAAGAACAATAAATAAAAAATCGAAAAGGTGTAGATAACAGCTACCACCAGAAGTTGTTTGATGATTTTTACTTTTGCAGCACTTATTGTTTTGACGATTTTAAGTGTATTAAAAGAAACGACAACCTTCTATTATGATTTATTTTTTATTTTTTACTCTATCCTTCTTCACAATTCTCCTCCTAGCGCCATTTTTGTTGTTTACTTCGTTGAATCCCTCTTCAAGAGACGTTTCCTATAAATGATGGTGAACGCTTCCACGAATTCCTCCTCGCCATTGCTGATTTATATCAACCTCAATATTAGGGTAAGTTGTTTAACACAAAAAATAACACGATAATGCATAGAACCTGACCTAACATACCCAACCTATGGGTATGTTAGGTCAGTTTCTATTAGGTTCTATGCATTGTCGTTTCTATTTTTGCGTTTAATATGATATTAGTGTGTAGAAAAAATTCAACCAATTCGGACTGGCCAGAGACGGGACGGGACAGCGCATCTACCCAATTGTTTTGTACTCCCGGTATATAAGTTGCTTTGAGGTAAAGTGTTTGTGTTACACAAACTTTGAAATTTTGTTGACAGTTGTAGGAGGAGCCAAGACCTGGCTGAGCCGTGATGATTGAGACAAAACACTGCCGTTTTGTTGTCCATGGCAAACAGGATCGTCATATTCTGTAAATTTGGGTTTGTCAACAAAAAGAATAGGACCACTGCTAATTCTTTTACATTTATGTGTTTGTCTCAAAGGAAGTTGCTCCACTTCCCTTGACTGAATTCCCCTTTTGAGGAATGATATCCCCATCCTATTTCGGACGCATCCGTACAAATGACCAAACCTGTTTGAGGCAGAACACTGAGACAGGAACAGATTAGATTGTCCAATTTTGTCCACCATAACAGATGATTCTTAAACTGAATAGGGAGAGAAGAAGCAATATTTCTGCTTCTATGAAGAAACTTCGAGCCCAGATGAGATAGTTGCTTTTTCCTTAACTTTCCCAATGGAACCACTATTGTGGCAAAATTCAACAGACCCAGAAGTTTTTCCCAATCGTGCCAAGAAACCTCGTGCTTTACACAAAAGGCTTCTACTTGGTTTATCACATCTGTTACTTTTGCTTCTGGTAGACTGACTGACTGCTGATTTGGATCCCACGGGAGACCTAACCAATCCAATTTCTGACATGGTATTGAGTTTGATTTGACCTGGTTTATCTTTAATCCCAGGTTTTGAAATAGTACTAGTGTACGTTGGGTCGCCCTTTGACAATCTTCGAAAGAGTTCCCCACTATCAGCCAATCGTATAGATGAGAAAGGTTCTTATGCCCTCCTTCGCAAGGATCTCTCTGGGGATGTTCGCCAGTTTTCTAAATACTTTTGGCGCAATCGTCAGGCCGAATGGCATCACTGTGAATTGATAACTTACATCCCCCACTTTGAACACTAGAAACTTTCTGCACCAGGGAGCAACAGGAACGTGATAGTAGGCATCTTTGAGATCCAAGCATTGGGCGGAAGTAGATGCCTCAGATGATCGTAAGTGAGCATCTTAAAACTTCTTTTGGTAATAAATTTGTTCAGGACCGAAAGATCCAAAATCCATCTCAATTTGTCGCTGCCTTTCTTGGGGGCTGGGAATAGGCGAGACATGAAACATTTCTCTGACTGTAACAGTTCTATTACACCTCTGTTTAACAGATGAATTACGAATTCTGTAAGTAATGGGGTTGGTTTTGACCTTTTTTTGGTAAGGCTAGGGGAGGGCGCCTCAACCAAGTCCATGTGAGGCCCCCTTTGATTGTCTTGTAAGCCCATGTGGAAGAAGTCCACCTGTTTTCCCAACCCCCTAGACGACCCAGCTGTCTGGCTTCATTGGAAGGGAGTGGTTGCTGATGTGGCGGAATAAGGTCTCCTTCCACTTCTCAACAAACGGCCACCCCTGCTACGTCTTTGATTGTTTCCTCCTCTAAAGTTTCCTCGAGGTTGATAACTGAACCTAGCAGCTGGTCCTGTTCCCCTGTAAGACCTTCCGCTTTTAGATTTCCGAAAGGTCTGAGGACTCCTTGGAACATTAATATTAATAGCAGGAGAAAGAGGGGAAGAACGTAGCAATAATTAAGAACTACCACTTGAAGCATTATTTGTGTCTTACTTCCTTAGCTGGGCTTTAGTGTTAGGGATTTCAACAACATATCAAAAATGAGTTGTACAGGGAATATGGGATCCCTTGTGTAGCAGCAGCGAAACATTTGTCCACTTCTGAAGTTTCCTCGTAGTCCAGGGCAAACTTAGTCAATAACAGACACATCATAATTGCAGACCAAATATCTGCTGCCAATTTCCTAATTTTAAATTCTTCAAGCAGCAGTGCAGGAGCATCTGGTTTCAAATTTCTTTCATAACTTATATCAACATATTTTGGAGCCGACAAATACTGGGACAGTTCATACAAGGAACTCTTTGTCATTAAATTGGAACTTCAAAAACCTGAACTTGTGAGCATTCCTGTCTGCGGGAATGAATGTTAAGTCTTTCAAATTTTAGGCCAAGAAAGTGTAGTATCACCTTCCAAAAACAATGAATGATGACCCACAGTTGCCTGCTCTTCCTGTCTCTTTGTAAGTGCTGAGAGATCAGGAAGCTTAGAAACATTTTCATAAAATACCTTGAATAAGGAATCCACAGATTCAGATATACAGTAGTAGAAAACAAAGAAGACTTAGATCTTACCAATGTTATCCAAGGCCTGTTGGGATCATCCTTACACTCAATGTTATCCACCAGCTGAGTGAAAGTTGACAGCACCCTGTGTCCACTCATAGTAACCAACACTTTTGCCCCAGGTGGAAGTGGTTGCCAAGATGTGGATAGGATGAAGTCAGTCTCAACAGGTTCTCCCTGTTCAAGAGAATGAACACATGATTAGAGCCAGCCTCATCATCCTGATCCTGGAATCATCTGAAATCAAACGGACTAGAAAGAGGTTTTTGTAAACTTCCTACTGCCTCATTGTCTGGAAAATCCAATAACTTACTTTTCTTAGCAGAAGCAGGCTTGTCTAAGTGGGGATTAAGTCTCTTACCTAACACCAATAATCCTAAACTTTCTGCCAACTTGGGATCTTTCCATTGTTTTACATTTAAAAATTTACTCTTCAAGACTTTTTTCCACCTATTTTTAATTTGGATCTGCAATAATTCTTTCTTATCTCCTGTAGCTTGATGAAATTGAAAACAAATTTGATCATAACAAACTGCACAATCCATTGGTGAAAACAGGTTATTTGAGAGACAACTGCCATGAATTAGGCAAGCCAAATGAGGATCTATCCAAGTGACTCAACAATACATCCTTGATAATTACATGTAGTATGGTCCCCTTGGGTCTTGGGCGAAACTAATACTACTGAATTCACATTCTGTACTGACAGACAATTTCTTGTATGTACTGTGTGAGCTGAACTTTCTAGTCCTTGTAGGTCATCACTCGATGTTAGCTTGTGGGGTTCAGGATGTTTGGTTCACACTCAGGATGGGGTGGAGAAAGGAAACTCACAATGTGCTCTCTATATACATGTTGTATTGGATGTACAATGCAGCTTGGTGATGGAAAGGCAGCATGGTTGCAAGCGTGATGTAGAGAGAGCTGGTTGGTGAGGACGCTCAGAGAAGGACAGCTTGTGGGTCGCCAGGCAGGCGGAGGAGGAGCGAGGGCCGCCAGGCAGCGGCGGAGGAGGATGTGTTGCTAGCTGCGGCTGTAGGTAGAAAGAGACAGGTCACTACGAGGTCAGGTCTTAAATAGCGGGGGTTGGCGTGGCTTAGTAGTTGACCCCCGCTCCGTGGTGTATGGCGGCGCTGGTTGACCTACTCCACGAGGCATACCCTGGGGAATTGGTGGGGTCGGTTACTCAGCGACAAACAGCGTTTATAGGGGAGAAATCCACTACAAGCTCATCAGGGACAGTTCCATAGTCTCCTCCACCATCCATTAGTCCAGACTCCTATCCTTCATCCTCAAGTTGTACAGTCACCCAGAATAATGTATCAGTGTCTACTGCTTGGGGTTCACGAGTCTGAATCCCGGGGTTCGTGGTTCGCGACAGGACCTTATTGGGTGACTCATGATCGCCAATAAAGAGTTAATTTTACTTGTTGATCTCTATACGCTATTAACACCTTTCTTGGACTACCCTTGCATCATCTACTTATAATTTACCATTTGTCGTGTATCTAGACTCCTAACGTGTCTATTTACATAAGAAAATGGAATATTTATTGAATAAATCTTTAAATATCCATCTACTTTGGTCTTCACGGCGAAATGGTTTGAAATCCTGCGTGTAATTGGTCAGTTTTCAGCAGAAGATGTCAGGTAAGTCACTGATTGGTCTCTGACGATATTAATCCATGTAAGCTGGCATGTGGTTGGTCAGTTTTCAGCTGGTGGTACAAGACGGCCTGTGATTGGTCGACGAGTACCTCCTTCCTCAAATTTCGAGAGGCGTCATGGAGGAAGTGAAACACCGGTGTGTCTTCTGCACAATGGACGCTTTTGGGTGTTTAAATGAAAGCTAAGTTAAATTATACGATAATTTGTAGAAGTTTATAGTGTTATGTACAGTTTATGATATAATATGTGACAAGACACTGTCTGAGTGGAGGTATATAAGTAAGTATTGCCGGAGCTGCTAATGTGTTGTGATGAACAAGTCGCCATATTTATTTATTTTCATACATTATTAGTAGACGATTACTGCCACTTGTAAAGGTCTGTGGACTAGATACCTACTTTAATTAAATCCCAGAGGAGGTCCGTTAGCTTCTTTAGTAGTTTTATAGGGATTTTGCAATATAAAGTTACAATTGAGTAAGTCGGCTACGTTGGTCGTATATCTGTAGCCTACTTATATTTTGTACGAAAATTTCACTCAGATTGTTAAAAAGCTTTATATGTCTTTGGTGATTAAAATGAAGCATGGTCCCCGGGTTAACCAGCAAAAATTAAAAATAAAAGTAAATTTGCATGTTCAACCAATATGGCTCTCGAGTTGAGCAGTGTTCCCCATATATCTCGCATTCAATTGTGACAAGAAAAAGTAAGGTTCAGAAGATAGGCTCTTAAGATCTATTCATTTTGGAAGTCAAAAACCTTGGGCTGCATCTTGGTTGAAAATGTAACAATACCCAAAAATCATATGGACTTTACATGGGATGGAAGTACAATACGGTATACAGTATTTAGTTATATGGCAATTAAAATGCAAACACAGGCAAACGATTTAGGCGTGAAAAAAGTATTTCATGATAAACACAGCGGTGGAAATGAAAGTTTTTGGGAAATGTGCACAGTAATGATTGACTTAACGACTTATGACCCTTCCTGCCGTGTCAATCTTAACCCCACCAAGTGACACTAACATAATATACAGTAATACTTGTTGAGAGTGGTCCGGCCTGGATTAATTTAACTTTGATGAGAAGTCAAGAGCAGCTGTCTCTGTCTGCCTGAGGTCGAGAGTTGACTGCTTTATAGATTGTTTTAGATGTTGCTAATCTATAATTTATTGGGTAATGGTGGAGCAGACACCTAGCACCAAAAGTTGTTCAATATCACTTTTTTTTCACAGATGTTCTTTGCATGATAAGTAATAAAAACGATACAACGATGCATAGAACCTAATAGAACCTGACCTAACCAAAGAAACCTACCTAACCTTACCTATAGTATTTCCATGCTAAACTGGCCTGTAAGCCGCGCCCCTCGTCTACAGCTGATTGAATTGAAACATTTTATTTAGCCAGAAAAATGCAGATACAGAGTGGATAATAATAACAATATTAACATGGCTGAGCCAGTTGAGAACCTGAGCTCTCTTTGAGGCGCCTGATATATACTATACATTTATCTCAAGGAAGTATTATGTAACATTTAGTATCATCTGGAATAGGTCAATAGCATGGTAGTAATAAGTACAGCCCATAATGTTACCACGGTTATCACTTCAATATTTATTTTATTTATTTTTATTTTTTATTTATTTATTTTATATATATATATATATATATATATATATATATATATATATATATATATATATATATATATATATATATATATTCCTATAAATTAGAGTGGAATTTAAAAACATAAGTATAATGGGGGAGCAGTACAACCTGGGTTGTGCAGTAATAAGGTTGAACAAGAGGACAGAGCTTTCAGGATTATGTCTAGTTGGCAATTATGTGTATTGCAATGGTAATTACTTATTTATTTACATGATAATTTCCGATGAAACGGATTTGGTGGTACAATATAAGCAGGTACTGTAAATATAATAAGTGTTACAAGAAATATTAATACTTCGACAATAGATAATTTTTTAGAGATGATTTAAAGGAAGGGAGCGTAGTCTTTGCTCGGATGGGTGGGGGTAAGTTGTTCCATACTTCACACCATGATATTTTATGGAGGTCTGGGACTGAGAGGAGCGCATGGGGGGTGGTCTTAGTAGCTCTGGGTGCCTTAAGTTGTATCTCTGATTATTCCGGAACTGGAAGTAATTATTGTCAAGCAAGTGATTGATAGATTTGTAAACAAAGAGGGCACAGCAGTAAGTGTTAATATCTTCGAATTTAAAAAATTTCAATATAGCAAATTTTTTGTTTGTGATCCGATTTTTTCAAGTAGGTCATTGTCTGTGCAACTCTCTTTTGTGCAGTAACCAGAGATTGTGTTTTTGAAGAGCCAGAGGCCCCCCCATAGTGTGTGACAGTGTATCAGGTGTTGGTAAACAAGATCATGATAGATTTCTTTCATTGCTGTGAGAGTGAGTGACTGTCGAGTGTGATACATGATACCACACTCTTTATTGATTTTACTGTGAATGGCTTGTATGTGGTTTCTCCAGTTAAGTTTCTCATCAACAATAACTCTGAGGAATTTAGTATTGTGTTTGCGTTTGAGGACTATATTACCAAGTTAAAGGGGGTTCAAGTCTAGAGGTAAGTTTTTTCTTCCGTGAAAGATCGTGTAGTGGGTTTTCTCAAGATTTACGGTCAGTTTATTCCGTATTAACCAGGTCCCGACCTTAGTTAATTTAGTGTTCATAGTTCTCATCAAGGAATGGAGGTCCGAGTTGCTGGCATAGAGATTACTATCGTCTGCAAATAAGTTGTATTTTATGAGTGAGCTGGCGTGGACTGTGTCGTTTATGTACAACAAAAACAGTACTGGACTGAGAATTGAACCTTGGGGGATTCCATACAAGATTGGCGAGGAGTCAGATTGGTGGTTATTATAACGGACATATTGCATCCTGTTGGACAGATATGAGGTAAACTAATTGTGGGACAGGCCCCTAACGCCGTAATGTTCAAACTTGGAAAGGAGGATGGTATGGTCGACAGTATCGAAGGCTTTAGAGAGGTCCAAGAATATACCGACTGTGAACTGACTGTCATCAAAGGAATTTAAGATGACATTAGTAAAGGTTAGCAGAGCACTCTCAGTCGACCTTCTAGCTCTTAATCCAAACTGGGAGTCTAAAGATGTCATTGGCATTGCAGAAGGAATTTAGTCTATTACATTCTAGCTTTTCCGGTATCTTACTCAGGGCTGGGAGGACTGATATGGGGCGGTAGTTCTTGAAGAGACCTTTGTCCCCAGATTTTTTATATGTCGGGTGGACTTTAGCAATTTTCAGTTTATCAGGAAAGACACCTCTAGTGAACATAAGAACATGCGAATGGAGGAAACTGCAGCGGGCCTATTGGCCCATACTGGGCAGTCCCGTTTACACCCAACCCCTATTGCTCATATAAGCATCCAACCTATGTTTGAAGCTGTTCAGCGTATTCGAGTTAATGATGATATCTGGTAACTTGTTCCATTCATCCACTACTCTGTTTCCAAACCAGTGTTTACCTATTTCCCGCCTAAATCTAAATTTGTCTAATTTAAAACCATTGTTACGAGTTCGCTCCTGGTTGGATAGTTTGAGTACCTTTGTAATGTCCCCTTTGTTTAGCCCTGCCTTCCACTTGTACACCTCTATCAGGTCGCCCCTCGCTCTACGTCTCTCGAGGGAGTGCAAATTAAGATGCTTTAACCTGTCTCTATACTCAAGGTTCCTAGTGCCCGGGATTAGTCTTGTCATTCTCCTCTGAATTCTTTCCAAGGATTCTATATCCATTCTGTAATACGGTGTCCAGAAGTGAACTGCGTAATCCAGGTGTGGTCTCACAAGAGCAAGATACAGTTTTAGGATGACCTCGCTAGTCTTGTAACTAACACTCCTTTGTATGAACCCAAGTACTTTATTAGCCTTGTTACGAGCAAAAACACATTGTTTACTTGGCTTAAGGTTCCTACTTATCATTACTCCTAAATCTCTCTCGCAGTCGGATTTCTCTATGGCATCGTTGTTCATTTGGTATCTGGTTTCCCTGTTTACATCTCCTATACTGAGTACTTTACATTTGTCCACGTTGAATTTCATCTGCCATTTTTTAGACCATTCGAAAAATTTGTTTAGATCTTCCTGTAGTTTTGCTGAGTCCTCGTCAGATTTAATAACACGTCCTATTTTAGTGTCATCAGCAAATTTACTTATGTTGCTGTCTATGCCGATATCTATGTCGTTTATGTATATAATAAATAATAATGGTCCAAGTACTGAGCCCTGGGGAACTCCACTTGTGACGTTGCTCCAATGGGACTTAGTGCCGTTAATGCTCACTCGCTGTTTCCTGTCCTGTAACCACGCCCTAATGCATTTAAGGATGTTACCTTTGATGCCATGAGCTTCTACCTTTCTAATTAGTCTTTCGTGGGGGACTCTGTCGAAGGCTTTGCTAAAGTCGAGATATACCACATCATAATTGTGCCCCTCGTCCACCGATTCAAAAACTGATGAAAAGAGTGTTAATAGATTAGTTAGACAAGAACGTCCGCTTGTGAAGCCATGCTGGGAATCATTGATCAATCGGTGCTTCTCCAGGTGATTTCGAATAGAGTTTGAAATGATTGCTTCTAGTAATTTGCCTACTATTGATGTTAGACTGATTGGGCGGTAGTTAGAGGATAGCGATCTATCCCCCTTCTTGAAAATTGGTATTACATTCGCTATCCTCCTGTATTCTGGTACTACACCTGTTTTTAAGGACATGTTAAACAACTTTGCGAAGGGCATACTAAGCTCTTCCTTACATTCCTTTAATACTCTGGCAAATATCTCATTGGGACCAGGTGACTTATTAGGCTTTAGTTTGTCTATTTGCTTACTAACATCGTTACTAGTCACTACTATCTCGCTTAATTTGTTTTCTTCACTATCTCTGAATAGAGTCGGTGCCTCAGGTATCATGTTTAAATTTTCGGTTGTGAAAACTGTTGAAAAATATTTATTCAAATTATTGCTCATTTCTCTGTTGTTATCAGTGAGCTCGCCGGCGTCGGACCGTATTGGTCCAATCTTTTCTCGTGTTTTAGTTTGATACATTTGGTAGAATCCTTTGGGGTTTGTCTTCGCCTCCCTTGCTATCCTTACCTCATTATTCCTCTTTGCTTTCCTTATCTCGGTTTTATCCCTACTCGCCAATACCCTATAATAGTCCCGGAGGTGAATTTCACCACGATTTATCCTTCTACCTATAGCGTTCCTTTTGCCGATGATGTTCTTTAAATAATTATTTGTCCATTTAGGGTCATTGTTGTCTGATCTGAGTTTTTTTGTATGGTATGTTCTGCCTTTGTGCATTAAGTAACTCACTATTTAAATTGTCGTGGAACTCGGCAATCTCAGATCTCGTTATCAGGTCGGTGTCATCTGTCAGGTTCACAGCCAAGTGTGACACCCCCTCTCTCAGATGTCTCTTTAAACTGTCAAAGTTCGCCCTTCTGAAATCTGGTACTTTAGTGGAATTTTCCTTACTTCTGCCCTGAAAATCTAACTGGAATCTAATTTCTTTGTGATCGCTGTTTGCAAGTTCGTTCCCTACCTCGACACTGCTAATGAGGTTTTCTCTGTTTGACAGAACTAAATCGAGTATATTATTACCCCGTGTGGATTCGGTTATATGTTGACTTAGAAAACAGTCCTGGATCGTCTCGAGAAAATCCTCTGATTCTGAGTTACCTGTAAGGTCAGTCTAATTTATTTGGCCAAGGTTAAAGTCGCCTACTATACAGACTTTGTTGTGTATGGAAGCCCTGCGCATTTCATCCCAGATAAGTTGCTCATTGATTCTATCAAGATTGGGAGGTCTATATATTACTCCTGTGATTAATTTTTCCCTACCGTCGATTAATTCTATCCAAATTGTTTCTGTATTCCGCTCAGTTTTTATTTCCTTATTTATTTCACACTTCAGATTATCCCTAACATAGATTGCTACTCCGCCTCCTTTCCTGGTCTGCCTATCGGTATGGAACAGTTTGTAACCTGCAATTTGGTATTCGACTGGTAACTCACGTGTGTCTAGGTTGATCCAGGTTTCAGTGAATGCTATTATATTGAATTTTTCGGTACATACCAAGGCCCTAATATCATCCATTTTGTTTCTCATACTTCTACTGTTCTCGTAGTATACATTTAAGTTAGTCGTGTTCTGAGTCCTCCCTTTACCGCGTTTAATTTTAAACTCCCTGTCTAACACTATTTCCCTGTAATCTTTCACTTTGTTTACCCGCTCCCACTGCAGTCTCCTCCACCCCCGTGCTCATATGTTCTCCTAGCTGTTTAAAGACTTCGATATCTTTTGAACTGCCCCCTCTAGAGCTCCAGCCAGGGTTGCTACTCCATCCCTAGACAGGTGCACCCCATCCCTAGCATAAAGGTCCCTTCTGCCATAGAAGTTGTCCCAGTTGTCAATGAATGGGACTGATATTGACTTGCAATATCTGCCAAGACGGTCGTTGACACCAACTGGAGGAGAACAGGTAGTAATAAGTGGGCCACTTTTTTATTGATGCTCATTGGTATATTGTCTTCGCCTGCTGCTGCATCTTTGGACATTTTTATGATGGCCAGTAATTCATCTGCTGTGACAGGGGATAAGAATAGTTAATTTTGCTCTCTGTTTTGCAGGTAGGCTCTAAATTCCTCATGGTGATCAGGGATGCTCTCTGCAAGATTTTTGCCTACATTAATAAAATATAAATTGAAGTGGTTGGCAATGAGGGAGGGTTCTGTTATAACTGAATCGTTTATCATAAAAGCTGAGTGGGAGGCCGAAGGCTGAGTGTTCCTGTTCTGAATAGAATTTATGACATTCCAGGTTTTCTTACTGTCGCCTGATGCTGACTGGCGCTTATTTGTATAATAGTTACGTCTGGCATTTCTAACTGCTTGAGTTACTCTATTTCTGATACTTCGGTAAGCATCACCGAAAGTTATGGGTCTTTTTGCAAATTTCCTTTGGAGTTTGTGTTTTTCCTTTATCATTATCTTAATTTCACTTGTGATTTAGGTTTTGGAAATGGATACAGTTTTCACTGACTTAGTCTTGAGCCGGAAGCAAATCAAGCAAGCATTGAAGATGCTAGAGAAGTTACAGCTGTTCACGTTAGGGTTGTTGGAGGCATAGACAAGATCCCAGTTAACATTCATTAGGTCGTTTTCAAAAAGGAGCATGTTGTCGGCGCAGTAGTCTCTGTATTGAATTGAGACTACTAAACCTTTCAGGTTTTGTGGCTGTTTTATACATGGCAAAAACTGGGAAGTGATCTGAGATATTGTTATAAATAATTCCACTTGCTAGGTTGTTAGGAGTGTTGCTAGTCCAGATCTATCACAGTGGCAGATGTGGCAGTTACTCTAGTGGGTTTGGTGATAGTGTTGAAAAAGAGTTTAGAATGACAGGTAGCAAGAAGGTCTAATACTGAGGTGTCGGTTTCTGATTTTAATAGATCAAGTTTGAAATCTCCTGTGATGTAGCAGTCTTTCCTCTCTGAACTTATGATAGAGATAAGCTCCGAAAATTTATCAAGAAAATCCCTTACATTAGTGTGGGGTCTTCTGTAGATTATCCCTACTAGGATATTTCGTGTGTCGTTACGTAATTCAATGAAAACACACTCCGTGTACTCCTCCTGAACCTTTAAATCATCTCTTACAGAAGTGTTATACTTGATATCAACATATAGGGCGACACCGCCACTGTGTCGTGACGTGTTGACACAGTGTCTATTATAATTAGGAATGTTATACAAATGGTCAATATCGTTAGTGAGTTTGGTCTCACAGAATCCAAGTACATCAAATTTGTGGGCAATAGAAGATAAAAACTGATCTAAAAAGTTCCCCTGAGCGTTTTTAGCCCCCATCCCCGGACCGTGCGTGTATAAGAACGTATTTATATCGACCTTTTATAATAAATATTAAAATTTTTTGACATCCTCTTTGAAGTTATAATGCCTTGATATCATTTGCATTTTGATAATCCATTTAGTTTGAATTTTTTGTGAACCAATCAGCTACAGGTATTAGTATAGAAGAGGGGCATGGCCTACGGGCCAGGTTAGTGTTCAAAGAGTATCACTTCCTAGTCGGGGAATCCCCCCCCCCGACCCCTCATCATATTAGGCAGAAAGAACTTAATTTGATATCTGGTACCAATAGAAGCAACTATCTTGAAGCAGCATGGTTAATTTTTTATTTTTTTTTGTGGACATGATAAGGACACCATTGAAAAATAATATGGCTTCTCTCTCACTCCGCTTCCTCCTCGAGGAAGAACAATAATTATACAAGCATATAGTTCACTTGTTAACCAATGCTTATAAGATATTGAAAATGAAACAAAACCCGTAATATGGGTCCACAAAGAGCACCTGACGTGGACCCTCGCCTAAAAAGTCTCCATAGGTGCCAGGTCACACCAACATTGCCAAATGTGCTTCTTGCATTATGCTGCCAGATTCTAGGATCACTAAGTCTAAGGGGATAACTTGACCCTACTCTTAATTTCTAAGGGTTGCTGCCACCAGACCCCCTCTGGGCAGTATGTAGCTCGTTAGGTAGCGGGCTGAGTGGACTAGGCATTGGGTTAGGTTTTTCATTGTCTAGATCGATAAGGGGAAAGAAGGGTGAAACCATAACATGTCTTAATTAATTTATTCCTTATAACACATACTGCATTCCATTAAAATACAAGTGAGTTGCCCTTCCTCAGAAGAACGATGATTTTGGTTACCCTGCTCGACAACAGACGTCTAACATTAATTGCGTGTCATCCACATACTTATTGCATAACAATGAGTGACCTTACCTCGGTCATCCCGTCTTACAATAACACTCAACATGTCAGACTGCTCCACCTGTATGGAATATAGCACCTTAGGTTATCATACATAGTAACACCATCTCACCTCCCTGTACCACCAGCTCACCACACCTGTTACACTCCACACCTGCAAGTATGGGACTCCTTGTAATTTCTAGGTACACGTATCAGGCACCTCGTTCGCACACCGCCCTCGGTGGGTAGAGACGAGGGCTTCACCAAGAGACATACCAGTACTGTTTCTACGCCTGGTAGGATAGGTCGCTCCAAGTGACGACCGCGGAGTTTCTCAAGCATTTCATTATGTATTCCTACTCATTTGTGGTGGTATACTGGGAATCCACAGGTTCACAGTGGAGTAGCATAGCTGGGAGTAGTCATCTCACATGGTGGGACGCTCACTGGGGTAATGGCAGCCGTTCTGGTGAGTTCAGAGCGCGCCAGATGGGCCAGATGGGCCGTTCTCACCCACCCCACCACATTACTATTTCACTTTATACATCAGGCAAAGTCTTAACTGTAATAACTAATATATAAGTCTCTTTTTTTAGGCCTGAATACAGCCCGATGAAGTTCACTGACCTGAGTTGATGAGAGAGTAGGTGCCACTGAGGAATGAGGTTGTGGGGTTCAGGATGTTTGGTTCACACTCAGGATGGGGTGGAGAAAGGAAACTCACAATGTGCTCTCTATATACATGTTGTATTGGATGTAAAATGCAGCTTGGTGCTGGGAAGGCAGCATGGTTACAAGCGTGATGTAGAGAGAGCTGGTTGGTGAGGGTGCTCAGAGGAGGACCAGCCCGTGGGTCGCCATGCTCGCCAGTGGGAGGGAGGACCACCAGGCAGGCGGAGGTGGTGTTGCTGGCTGGTTGGTGTAGGTAAAAAAGAGACAGGTCACCACGAGGTCAGTTCTTAAATAGCGGGGGGTAGGCGTGGCATAGTAGTTGACCCCCGCTCCGTGATGTATGGCGGCGCTGGTTGACCTAGACCACGAGGCACACACTGTGGAATTCGTGGGGTCGGCTACGCAGCGACAAACTGCGTTTGTAGGGGAGAAATCCACTACAAGGTCCCGTGCATCTCACCGACGTAGGCCTACAGTTTCCAATCTTTAATTTTTACTTTGATTTCTCATGGTTCTCACATGACCACTTTCCCGTTGATTGTGACCTGGTGTCTTATAAATAAATATTTTAATCCTAACTTACACACTAGAATACGGTTCGGGTTTGACCGTTCTTGGGGAAATTAATTGGGCTATATCATCAACTCACACCTGGAGTCCGGGTACAAGGGATGCTGCCCTGAAACAAAAGCCGAATGTTCATAGCGTGGGTATATCCACTTCACTTACAACTGGTAATTAGGGATCCTCCTCTCACACATTGCACTATTTGAACACAGACATAAGATTCTCTGATCACTGTACATGTCGTGGGTATACGTCACCCGAGGATACGAGGTGTATTAAGTTCACACCGATGCATACAAGATATTTCCTTTCAAGTATAGTTTCTGGGTCACTTCCAACACCTCACATAGTTCTGATACATTTATCCTTTTTGCAAATCATTGTTCTCATGTATTTTCATATATCTGCGGAAGTTATGTTCGCTAAACGTTAACAGAGGTAAATAGTATGACCTTCAAACCACGATCTACACTTAGTCCTAAAGTACACTAGTCATGATCAACTGGACTTTCCCAATCCTCTTATAGATACCTTGAGTTCTCCTTAGTGCTATGAATACGAGTTCTCCTTAGTGCTATGAATATATACAATTAATATTATTTATCCGGACCTGGGCACAATACAAGACATGATTCAGTAACATTGAGTAGGTGAGTTATCCTTTGTCAATGTTTCCCGTTTTCTGAGATTCTACAAGGGCGGTGGATTTGAATGTTATATAGCGTAATATGAATTAAAGAGTGTTTTTAGGAATGACTATGATGTGCGCAGTACAGCATAGCTAGCATTCATATGTAAAGATAAAATTATTTTATTGTAATTTTTCAGTTCATATGCAAATTTGCATATGCATTTGCATATGAAAACCCCACAAGTGTCAAGCCATGAACAGTATACAGTACATTAATTATTTTTTAATGAGGATTATGATGACTTAAGTGTAAGACCCAGATGCATTACATTTCCCCAGGTATTGCTGTGATATGTACGGTAATGATTACCTGAAATCGTTTACTTTGCAGGTGTGGTTCAGTGCTCTGGCTGTCAACTTATTTGCCATTGAAGATTGCTGGAGTAGGATGTTGTTAACCCAGGTGTGTTGACTGTTGCTTCAGTTGCTGACACCGACCTAAGATGGGAGAAGATGGCTGTGTTAACTTTCTTTAACTGGACACAAATCCCATAGGAGGTGAGTTGAAGTTCATTATATTAACCAGAAAGCCTTTGATGTGGTCGTGTAACAGTTCTCATTGTTACTGAGACACTTGTCATGATAACCATAACATGAGATTAGTTCATTAAATATATTTACACTGCAAAAATAGGACTCATTGTAACGAGCCGTGTTTTCTCTTTTCAATAATTTACCATCCAGCTATTCTTTTCTGTTAGTATTCTATTTACTCATATACTGATTTGTTCTATGTAGCATTCTTCCAATGAGTACCCTGTTTTATATACTTATTCTTCTTCCATTCTTTACATGTATATATATATTCTTACTTATATTCTTATATGTTCTTTATCTCTATACCTTATATTCTTATATAAGTAACTCTTATGCTTCTTTACTGTTTACCAAGTCAATGTTCTTTCTTTTCATTTCCTTTCATATAGATTGTATTCTCAGTTTCAATGTTCTTACCTTTCTGAAGTATAATTTGTTTTATGCCTATTCTTATACATGGGTTAGTCTGGGGAACCATGTTATTCTTAGTACAACACTTTTTATACTTACAAAGGGTAGCTGCCACCACCCAGACTTTTCATTATATAACAGAACTCATGGAAGGGTTTTGGGTAGTGTGGTAGATGTATAGGCACGTGAGTAAGTATTATTTTCTGGGAACCAATGTTTAGAAGGAGTAGAGTGGTGATACTCAGATTACTAATTCAATATTTATTAACACAGTGAGTGGAGAAGATGCATCTTAGATTCACTCAGGCTAAACAGAACCAAAATTAACTTATTAAGTCATCAAACACTTCAAGAACTTATTACCTCAGTAAATACCTCCCAATACTTATTACTTCATTAGACAGTTGTGGTATTAATCCTCTGACAAATGAGATTCAGTAATTATATACAAGATATCACTGGATCCTCAGGTCTTACTTTAACAAGGAACAAATTACCTTCTCAACTCGTGGTTAGAACCTCATACTCTCAGGTTATTCTTTCATGGGTACTACAGATGAATACATAACACACTGGGCAATTCCACAATTAGTAACATACCATATTTCTTATCCCTTCACAGGGAACCACCTGGTACCTTGAACTCTCATTCAGGGGTTCAATACTTAACCCGGGATACTATATTTCTGCTAGTTATCCCTCCAAACATGGGCGGACACAGCTCCATGCCATAGATGAAGCACAGTCTCCAGGTGGAGTTAGCGGGCACAGTTGTTTACAGCGGCCGCCCAGCTGAAGGCTCGCTCGCTAGGTGGACTCAGGGCGGTTGACTCGTTACACACTGGCAGAGTGGTGAGGGCGCTTCCCGGGGGAATCGTGTCCTGGGGTTCTAAATGCGCCCTCTTAGAGACAGTCTTCAATAACCATCTTGCCCATAGGTAGCTATCGACCCTCAGGAGAGTGGCTAACACATCCGCGTCTGTAGACGTGGAAGAGTCACGAATGCCTGAATATTTAACTTCACTATACAAAACATACGTCTGGCACTGGTTCAGACGATAGCTAGAGCTCTACTTTACTTGACTTAATTGGCACTGAAGGTACTATGTTGAAACATGAACACTGATATTCGCAAAAATGACTAAGTTAAACTGAGTTAATATGGCGGCGTGGAACACACGTGAACATACCTGTAGACGTGGAAGAAGAGTCACGAATGCGTGATTCTCCCTCGTGTAGAGGTATATACGTGCCTCAGCTGGGCAGCTTGGGCCTCCCTATTCATGCCAGAAAGGTCAATCTCACCAACAACATACCTTCTCTACCATGTTGGATCACCGTATATTTAATTATGAACTCCGGTATTCCTGATCAGGGTAATTTCCTATGTCTATTCATACAATCTAATCAGAGGTTGAGCTTGCCAGGAAAAGGTGGAATATACACGTTGATAACATCAATTCTGCAAGCTCAGGCCTGGAGGCAGACAACGAGCTATTCACAGGGAGACGTTAGATCTTGGAGATTATACCAGTTGACAGAATAGTTCAGGAAATTAATGACTTTCTTAAATAGATAACTGACACTAATTAAACTATAAACATCAGATTCTCTGATGTCGGGGCGACAAAATGATCTAACTCCAGGCGCGATCAGAAACTCATGGATATCCTTAGGGAACGAACCCGATGGGTATCGTTGGTCCTGGCAGACTCAACACTCACTTACTTGACACGTCTTATTAACAATAAGGACAGTTGAAGCGTTCAACACCACTCACAATGGATCTTGAATGTTTCAACTGTAAACAGATATATCTAAGCTGACTCTAAACCAGGGTGTTCTCTCTCACATTCAAATACATTATATAGAGAGGTTGGTTTCAGTGAGTCAGAGAAAATGGGATAACGGAGGACTGAGGCGTCTTGAAGTGACGAGAAAACGGACTCCTCAGATGGAGGACTCAAAAATAAAGCAGAGGTACATGTTTTGTGGGCTATTGAGCGTAATATGAATCATTTGATTTTGGCATTAACTGACGTGTACGACCGTGGTCGTTACATCATGACAGCATTTATAGTTGTCGGGAAGGTCTGTGTTAGTGTGAATCAAGAGGCACTGAAACAATGAAGATGTATGGAGTGGGAGGAAAGCCTGACCTAATACCTTATGTATTGGCACTTGGGGCCATATTATGAATTTTGTTTAAATTTCATACGAAGAAGAAACTTACATGGGTTCACAATTTAAAAATTAGTGTTAACTAGTGACCTTTGAGTTAATCAAAGATATTTGAATAGAGTATGCACCCCCCCCCCCCCCCCGTTTGTGGTTTTTTACTTTGCGGTTCTCAGTTATTCGTGGATGACACCTTGGATGTATCCAAGAAAGTCTGTGGGTAGTTTTAAAGTTGCCGGCATTTTCGTGGCTGCGACAGGGCGCCATTCGGTCTAGAGACAGTACAGGTAATTTACTTTACCTGTATTGTAAATATGTGTGTGTGTAGACACACACAAATACAATACTACAGGTAAAAGAAATAATTGTCCTAAGGGTAAACACATGAAGGTAATATACATTTCTTTGTACACAAGAAAAAAAAGTACCCACCATCCACAATTGTTATTCGAGGCCATTTTGAGATCTTAACTCCGGCGAATTTGGGGTGGGCTGCACTTACAAACAACATTATGCTGCGCCTGTAAGTTTTAAATCGCCTTTATATACATTTTACTACAAATATAAACTCTTTACTATATAATCACATTAGTTTTCACTTTACAAAGCAATTTTGTTTGGTGGCAAAAATATGCCTGACCATAACCTTGCATTTTGGCACTTGGAGTCATACCATGGATTTTGTTCTTATTTCATACCAAAATATAACAGTACATGCTGAATAAGGATGTGTGTTTACAATAAAAAATCGAGTAATTAGTGTTAATTATTGCCATTTGAAATAATTAAAGGTAACATTTAGAACATTTAAAGTCAATTATGCTGCGTCAGGTAAAGCATAATTGACTTTTGACCGATTTAAGTTACTGATGTGACGTGTGTCCATTATCATTAATTTTCTATACTTAGGGGTATACAAGGTTAAGCAACATAATATACAATTATCTAAGTTAAAGTCTGATATACTGTGCTATACAGTTATGGTAATAATTGTGAGATGAGAAAGCAATATGCGGGAAGCTTGCTGGACTCTCCAGCAAGCTCCTTGTGTATCACCTTCTCAGTTCACAGGAGCACTACTTTTTCTCTGTGCTATCATTTGCCTTGTGTATTTATCACATACAGTACCTTTTTAGTGTTAAACGCAGTTTTAACCAGCCTGTACGTCTTGGGCGCGTTATTTCAAAAACAGGTGCGCGTAAGTTAGCTTTTGGTATTACTTGAACAATTGCGTTATTCCAAAAACACTTAATCAAACGCTCGTAAAACGCAAGTTACCTGTTTACATTTCTTTGCACACGAGTTAGCTGGGTGAGTGGGGGGGGGGGGGGGGCATGTGTTTGGGGGAGGAACGTTGCAAGGGAGTCGGCGGAGGTAACGTTCCTCCTTGGCTGCGTTGCTATGGTGTAGCAGGGAGTGTATGCAAATGGCGATTGTGTTAAACTTTCATTTACTGGTTTGGCAATACGGTATTTTTTATTTTATTTTTTTTTATTTTTTATTTTTTTTTTTCTTCCTCACAATTACTGGCACTGTATATATTATTTTAAGAAAAATATGGCTACAGGAGGGAATTTTTTTCCCTAGAAGCCTCCTGCTGAAATGGAAGGTGCGTCTTATATGCCATAAAATACAATACTATAGTGTGTTATAGTGACCCTGTCGTAAACTTGTTTACTTTTTGCCCCTTCTCCACTGATCGGCTTGTTAGCCGCTTGGGCGATCGGTCACGTCTCTGTTACGCACTGTTGGCAAGTACTGGGCTTGTACGGGCTCCTGAATGTATCTCAACCTGCTCCAGTGTTGGTCAAGTCTTGTTTTGAAACAGCTCCCTTTCGGTGCTGTCACAACACACGCTGGCAGATTGTTCCAAGAGTTTACAACTCTCACCCTGAATAGGTTGCCCCCTCAGTTTTCTGGCCTTCTGGCTTCTTCAACCTTGAACTACGACCCCTAGTGGGGCCAGCGTCCGCCAGCTCCAGGTAAGGGCACTCAACTGAGTAGTGCCCTTTGAGATGTTCATACACCTCAATTAGGTCGCCCCTTGCCTGCCTGTAGTATAAGCTAGGCAATTTCATGTGCTCTAATCTCTCAGAGTAGCTGAAGTGCAGGCACCAGTCTGGTGGCCCTCCTTTCGACATTTTCAATCAACTGACAGTCGTAGCATATATCAGGGACCAGACGGGGTGACAGTACTCAAAACGGGGAAGCACCTTGCTAATGAAGATCGTTACGAGGGACGACCGTCTAGATATCTGAACGTCCTTCCTACAAGACCTACTAGTTTTGTTGCCTGATTCACCTCCTCACAATGGCCCGAGAACTTAAGTTCATAGTTGACTTACACATCCTGGTCCTTTTCATGTTCGGTCTCAGTTAATGCAGTCTCTTCGTCTATTGGGACGTGTCATATGCCTCCTTACTATTGGTGTGACCCAGGGACATCCTTTGCACTTGTGACATTGAATTTTAGCAGCCATTTCCTCGACCATTCTTGAAGCTCAGAGATCCTTCTGCAGCTCATTGCAGTTTGTTTGGTTCTTAATTTCCCTAAGTAACTTGGCATCATCCACAAACATTTTTATGGAGAAGTGTATAGCTTCAGCCATGTCATTAATGAAACAGACAACAACAATGGGCCCAATACACTGCCCTGTGGTACCCTGCTAGTCACAAGTACACATGACCATTTTGTACCGTTTATCACCACACACTGTTGTGGTCATGTAGAAACTCTGATCCATGCTAGGACACTTCCCCAAATCTCGTACCCTTCCAGTTTTATTCTCAGTCTTTCAAGGGGTATGCTGTTAAAAGTCTTAGCAAAATCTAGGTATATATTGTCGATATTTTTGCCTTGTTTAAGAATTTGAGTCCAAATGCCAGGATCTTCCCCTGTTGGCAATCCTTTACAGGGTTGTTTCGTAGCAGATGTTCCATCATGGCATCTCTTACGATGCTCTCTGGTACTTTACATACTATGCTGGTCAGGCTCACTGGTCTATAATTATTTGTGGAGTAACGTTCGCCCTTCTTTAATATAGGACTCGCATAAGCCATCTTCCAGTCGTCGGGGACCTTTTGCTCCTCCAGGCATTTACAGAACAGGATCTTAATAAGGGGCTCCGCAAGCTTATTACTTGTACAGTATACAGTTTTCTTAACACTGGGGTGTACCATATCTGGGCCGTGACTCTTATGAATCCTTACCTTTGACCGTTTATTTCTTACAACATCGTCCAAGAACATAACATGGGTCAGCTCTGTGTCAAACCGTCTTTCCTCAAACGCAGGAAGATCGTTCGTACCCTCTTTTGTGAATACCGATGAAATTGTTTTTTTCAATGCCTCCGCCTTATCCTGATCAGAATCTGCATAACTACCATCTTCAAGCCTCAGATCCGATATGCCTACTCGTGTTTTTAATTTCTACTCTGCGTAGCAGTAAAAAGCCTTAGGGTTTGACATGACCAAACTAGCAATCTGCCAATGGAACATTTTCAGCCCTTCTTCACTTTGACTTTGCTTGGTTCCTAGATCTGGCATACATTCTCCTGTCCTGCTCATCATTTGTCCTAACCCATGTCTCAAAATTCTGAGTTTTCTTCTTAACTTTGCCGACTGCCTCATGGTTCATGTGTAGTGGTCTCCTTGTATTCCTAGAGGCGCTGGATTTTGTCTTTGGTGTATATTTATCGATCAACTGGTTTAACTTTACTGGCTATGATATTTAGTGTAGCATCTGCGTTCTTATTCCTTAGTGAGTCAGGCCAGCGTAAACTCCTCATCTCCTCCCTCATTCCATTGTAATATATGAACCTGGACCTGGTTTTGTCATGAACTAAGTAACGGTTAAATCTGAAGGACAACGTTCCGTGGTGACTGGGGCTAGGTGTTCCAGATTGGCCACCGTACCCTCCTCATTAGTTATGATGAGGTCCAGTGGTTTGGGTGTTTGCTTCCCTCTGTAGTGAGTCGGATTAATAACATGTTGGAATAGAAAATTGTCTCGTATTTTACGAAAAGAGTGGTTGGATTATTTAGGTCGTTTGGCATGGATTCATTTCTCCAGTCGATGTCACCATAATTGAAGTCCTCCATGGCAAGGAGGTGGCTAGGGTTCTGCACCGTTACATTGTCAATTAAGGATCTTTAGTTCCTCTGGTTTAATATGCTACAGTTTGGGGATCTGTAGTTACCTCCAACAATGAGTAAGTCTCCCATTCAGTTTAATTTTACACCACTTTGATTCTTTGAAAACATCCTCTCCCTGCACCCTCACCTGGCTGACTCTTAAGGTCTTGCATAGCATAGATAACCACATCCCTCTTGCAAGTTTCTTGGGAAAGATTTGTAAGTGAGTCAGGTTCATATCCATCTATATTGAACTCGCATTCCTCGAGCTCGATTCTCCTGTTTTTGTACAATAGTTCTACAACACCTATATCGGGTTGCTGTACCCTCAGTAGTGTTACAGGAACGCGTCAGAATTAGTGTAGTACAGTACACGACTTTCAAGCCGGAAATTGTCCTCTGTACTGTCCCTGGTCTTGGTATTGACTACGGCCCTCCTCCATTCTCTGTAGTTGCCTCATTTACTGTATCCCTTGTGGTTTGCGTGGTGTGGTCAGATGTGACATTGTTTACGTGGTGCCCGCCTCCTCCTGGGTGGGAAGTAGAGTGGATGGCGGGTGTCCCGCTGTCCCCTGGTTTTGTGCTGGCGCTCTTGCTCCCACTACCGTCCCCTTGTATATATATATATAACCTAAGGCGTTTTTTGTGCTGTTCCTTAGGCATTGCCGTGCAATCTGGGTTTATGAATATACCCCAAAATGTGTATCTCCTTGCTAAGTTTTTTGCCTGCTGAATAACTTGATATTTCATAGCCTCACTTACAAGTGTGATCCTGAGGGAGTGGGACTTGTCCTCTTGCCTTTGTCCTAACCTCCTCACGTCCTGATAGGGAGCTGATAATTTCAGAGCTGTCTCATAAATATTTTGAATTTGCAACTTGTCGTGTTTTTTACTAGTTTCAGCTTCCTCCGACTGGCTCTCAGGGACTCCAAACACTATTATGTTGTTCCTACGCACCGAACGTTCCTGTTTCTCCTGTGGGGAACAGGTTGTTTTGTTCACACTCAGGATGGGATGGAGAAAGGAAACTGACAATGTGCTCTCTGTATACATTTTTGTATTGGATGTACAATGCACCTTGGTGCTGGGAAGTGGCAGCGTGGTTACAAGTGTGATGTAGAGAGAGCTGGTTGGTGAGGGTGCTCAGAGGAGGACAGCTTGTGGGTCGCCATGCTCTCCGGCGGGAGCGAGGACCGCCAGGCAGGCGGAGGAGGAGGAGGTGTTGCTGGCTGGTTGGTGTAGGTAGAAAAGAGGGTGGTCACCACGAGGTCAGGTCTTTTATAGCGGAGGTAGGCGTGGATAGATAGTTGAACCCCGCTCTGTGGGCGGCGCTGGTTGACCTAGACCACGAGACACACACTGTGGAATTCGCGGGGTCGGCTACTCAGTGACAAACAGCGTTTGTAGGGGAGATATCCACTACACTTCTCTTCTCCCATATCAGTAGGTCTACTAGTCGTCAACTCAACACATTTCTGCAGTCTATCTAGCCGCTGGAGGACCTGTCCAGATCCTGCATTACTCTTCGTCACCTTCTTTGACCCTGCTACAACCTGAACGTAGCTCTTCTTAAGTATTTCCTCTGCTGTGTTGCCTCCTTCCTCAGTCTTTGTGCGGCTCTCTTCCCCAACCTGCTCCAGCTTGGCAACCAACACGGATTTAGCTTCCTCTATTTTTGTGTCTCGGTATCTTATTCTCCTATGATTTTCAGACATCTCGTTTACCTTGCTGTTGCAGTTAGTAAATTTTAAATTCTATTCAGTTCTGACAAGACACTGTACTGTATATCCATTAACAGTAAGACAGAGACGTGACCGATTCCCCAAGCGGCATTCAGTACCGTCCTAAACGCTGTAGGGCCCAGACCTGCATAATGTTCATCAGACTTCTCTCTGCAGTTATTGTATATCAACCAACTTACTGATGATGCTGGGGTTTTAGCCCCTATGCCTATTCATGTCTCGTCGCAAACTTTCCTCTTCCTGTTATGTACTTTACACCTGTGGGTCACCGGTGCTTGACAACTGCCACTGTTGGGAGGTGGGTGATGTAATCCTAATTGTCTGCTTGATAATAATGATGATAATCTTTATTACTACTATGAGTGGCAGACTTATTATTTTAAGAAAATCACTTGGCTGCCTGCCGGGCTTCATCTCGCTGGCACTCGGTCGTCCAATGTTGCCGTCCAAGATACTGACTTTGAACACTGCATCTTGCTATGAATGGTGGATTGTATGCGCTGTCACTGTCCTATAGAACACATAGAAGAAAATTATTAAAACTATCCTTGTGGCGGCAACAATGCCTTCGGGGCAGTTCGGCCGGTTCACTTTTATTCTCTTTTCCAGTTCTCATCAACGAAATTATCTCTGCTATCACTATGTACACTGTATCTCCTTTAAATGGTGATCGTAATCAGCTACTGTCTGTTGGAATACACACACACACACTAAAGACAAACTTTCTTCGTAGCACTAAATACCATGTCTTGGCTACTCTCAGGCACTGGTGCCTGATTGCTTGTCCCACTTTTGATTTGTTTCACTTCAATTTATTTTCAATCCACCTCGGTCACTGTTGTCATTATGGACTGTCTTCGTTAAAGGCACAATACTGCACTCGCTGATCGACCTTTGGACGGTCAATCACTGCCATGAACGCAACTCTTAAATTTTTCTGGATAAACTTTGTTGGTATGGCAATGATTTTATGGTTGTATACCTCCCGGCCTATTCCTCTGGTGAGTATGTAGAGTGGTATTAAATATATAATAGGGAATGACGTTAAAAGTCCTGCATCGATTTACACATTCACATCACTAAGACGATCTCGATGCTCAACAACGAAGGCCCTAGTGCCATCACCCTTTGTCACAGACGCAACAGGACACGACCCGCACATTTTTAAAAGTTAGTTTTCGACACTTGGGATAAAAAATAGTTGTTCAGATTTCATACAAAGGTGCTACTTTACATGCTGATTAATGCTCTGGGTCCCCTATATATAAAAAATAGTAATTAGTGTTAATTAATGACCTTTGAAATAATTAGATATTTAAAATTTCAATTACGCTGTGCCCGTAAGTTTTAAATTACCTTTACATACATTTTTTTTTTTAAGTATAGACTATCAAGGTGTCTACTGGTCTGGAAAACCTGGAAAGGCCAGGGAATTTTACAAATAAACCAGAAATTTTATGCTTCTTTAGTTTAATTTTAAAATATTGTGTTTTTGACATCAATTTGACCATAAATTAATGATGCACTTTATAATGGGCAAATATTTAAACTTTTGGGAACAAATTCCAGTAATAGACCACTCCAATAACTGAATTGTTTGTGTACTTAGTGTCATATTTCATGTTTGTGATCAAATAACCAAATATTACAGGTTATACCAAATAATTTAATAATGAGTATTGTCAGAGATGAATTGTTCTTATAATTAAGTGACTTTATTTAAGTGGATTATGCTGCATATTAATCATTAATCATAGGTGGATCAGGAGTGTGATTTTTTGGGTTTTGCCAGATTTCTAACTTTTTTGGAATCTCTAATTCGACCTACGTGAATCACACAAATCCAAAGGAGAAAAATATGGAGGGGGTTGTCAAGGCTTTTGCCAATGTTCATCACTAGGCTTAGGGTGGGTTGTGAAAAGATCTTCAATTTCTTGATTAATATATTTTTATATCTTTAAATTTCCCAATAGTATATACTGTGCATATTATTGAAAACCTCTAATTTTGTTATTGTCATAATAAATACCGAATTAATGTACCTGGAATTTTTCAAATTTCCACCTGGGAAATCTGGATAATCCAAGGAATTTTGTTTTGTCTGGCCAGTAGACACCCTGTATTATGGTAAATAAATTAACTTTTCATGGTATATTAACATTTGAAGAGACAAAATTATGACTAGGTTATTTTACCATTGTTTCTTAACATTACTGAAGAAAGAATCTGCATCTGTAGGTGACATGATGCATCATCTTCCCGAAGCAGTGGACCAGAAGGTATGACACTGTAGACACTGGGAAGAATACTTTACTACCATCGCCAAGTGGCATCATCAACATAACCAGCCAACTGAAGATAACCTGAGATGGACACAAACTTCACCTGCTGCTGTATGGTAAGTCCATTGATATTAATAGCTAAGCTCTGAATTGAACATATCTGTACTCAAGGCGATAACCAGGGTGTAAGACAGTACAGTAGGCCCTGTTCAGAGCTAAGAAGGTGGATGGATATTGACAAGGTTTTGCATAAAGACAGGTAGATATGGTTTAGGTACTGTATATGGAGTGGATGGTGGAAACCAGTTAGGTCAAGAGATGCACAAGTCTAAATGTGGAAAGGAAGAGAGCCATGGGTAGGTCAAGTTTATCAACTTTCCTTGCCTAACCTAACCTACTAAAGTTAATGGATAGGGAAGACTGCTGGAGATATGATGGAAGAGTACAGGGGTCCCCTAACTTCGCGGGGGTTAGGTTCTCAAAATGGCTGTGAATCGCCAATTCAGCGAATAACATTTGCGGACTGAGGGTGGGGGGGATACATTTTTACTAGTTTACAAATAAATGTATATTCATTTTGTGTTGCCCTTAGGACAATTATTTCTTTCAACTGTATGGTATATATATGTGTGTAAACACTCACACATTCAAATAAATAATAATGGGAAAATACTCTCACAAAAAAATAAAAAACAAATTTATTAAAATTGTGAGTCTACCTTCAAGTCTGTGCTTTATTATTAAGTCTGTGCTTTATTACTTTAATAATAAAGCGCAGACTTGAGGGTAGACTCACAATTTTAATAATTTTATTTTTTATTTTTTTGTGAGTATTTTCTTATTATGTATTTGTATGTGTTTTGTGTGTGTGTGTTTACACACTTTTCCGTATATACTCGTGTATAGTTTGTGTTTTTAAGACCAAATTTTTAGGCAATTAATTGGGGGTCGACCTTTTCATGGGTAATAGTTTCGTTAGGTTGAATCCGTGCTTGATGGAAAGGGCTAGGAGCAACTTTTAGTTTTAGACATGAAAAATATTTACCAGTTACTGCCAGTAAACAATGGAAATGTAAAATGTGTACCAATTAGTAATGAACAGCTGTGGAGTGCCTTCAGCAGATGAAGCTCACCACCTTACAATAGGCTAACTTACCTTACAGCGTACTTTCAGTAGTCTATGTTGAAGTTGAACCTGATGACACCGTTATCTGAGTAAAAACTCGCACAATATTCATTGACTGTCCTTATGTTTTAGACTTTACCACCATTGGTGAATAGAATTTTAGTTTTACATTTGTAAATGTTATTTAAAACATGTATGAACAGTAAATAAGTGTTGCTTTCATATTCATATGTAGAGAAATGACGATACGTTTTCACATGTACGCACTTACTGTTCATACGTTGGAGTTCCCAATCGTCTCGCCTTATTTCTTTACCATTAGTGGTTAGCTACTTCTAGTGTTCCATTTATTAACTTTAAATAGCATTACTTAAAACATACATACAGGTATTAAATTTTTTTTTAAATTAAGTTCAGTACAGCTACAACCAGGGCCTTATTTTCTTCAGTTTCTTATGTAGAACCATCGCCTCTCACGAAAACAATGCCGTCTTGTCTCCTCGCGTGTGTTTTAATATTCTACTTATTATTAATGAATTGCATTGTTCATTTCACATATATAAACATTAATTCAATGAAATACATATTCAGTAACAAACAATAATGAATCTTTTGTACATATTCTTAAGATAAATGACTTTCCTTGGGCCCCATCCCTGCTGGGTGAGCTTCCCCATTATACAGGTTCTGTATACCTTGTACAGGTGTTCCAAATATATCCCAAATCCGAGACCCCTAAATCCCCAAGCATTTTGGATAAAGGATACCTAACCTGTACTTGTGTTTGTGTGCAGTTGTGTACAGTACTGTACTACAGTATTAAAAACATCAAATACACTGTACCCATTAGTTTTAATTCACATGAAAAATACATTTTTTCTAGAATATGGAGCAGCTTTATTATTTAAGCATATTACCCGTATCTTGTGTTTGGGCACAGGAGGTCATGATGTAGATTTGGTTCAAATTCATCAGAGATGCTGTGCTGTACTGTACTGTTTTTAAATACTGATTAAGGATCTTGATTCGGAATGCAAAAATGTCACAAATTATCGTTAATTATGACCCTTGAATTAATTAAACAAATTTACAGTATAGTGTATTTATCTAAAGGTGGACATTTATGTAAATGTGTTTGTGTGCATTTATATTTATTTAAGAGAGTTTGTTTGTATGGTACATGTATTTGTTTAAATGTGTGTGTGTGTGTTTTGTATAAATGTTTGACTTTTAGTGTAAAGGTGTTTGTGTTGTCATGTAAAACCATACAAGCAGTTGTGTAACACAAGGTGTAACACAACAAATCTGAAGATTAGTTATTGCTGAAACTTGTCTCAAAATTACTTAATTTGGATGATAAATAAATAATTACTTTATTTGCCTTAATGGCCACCCACTAGAGGTGGTCAGGGTGAGGAAAGGAGGCCAGTGGTCTATGTAGGACCCTTCCATCGTTCTTGATAGTCTTGTCTCGGGTTATTTTTATTCTGTATGATAAGTTGCCAAGCTTAGAGTCATGTCCCATTATTTTGGTGGTGCGTGACATGGCCCAGGTTCATGTTTTCCATCTTTTTCAAGTGTGTGAATGTCTATGAGTTGTGTCCTGTCGTGTCTTGTCAGAAGAGTTGTTAACCCCAAGGCCCTCAATTTATTTGGATAATCAGGATGACATAAATCAAGAATCATCTTAGTCACTGTGTTGAACCTTTCTAAGGATGTTAGGGTTTTCTGGAGGGAGGGTTTCCATGCCTGTAGTGTGTACAGTAATCCAGACTGGGACGTACGTGATATTTGTACAATTGAAGGATCATTTTCATATCTTTGTATGTGAAGGTATGCTTTATAATTCCCAATTCTTGGTTGGCTTTTGTCGCTGTTGCCCCCACTTAGAGCACTGCCTTCAGTGATTGATCTATCACGATACCAAGACCTTTCACTTATTTGAAAATTTCCAGGAAAGTGTTATTGACAGAATAGTGGGGATTTGGGTTGTTGTATCCTACATACAGTCTTACATTTTGCATTGTTAAAAATCTTTTACCAGTCTCAAGACCATTTGAACAGCTTTTGAAGATCTTTTTGCATGACTGCAAATCGTCATGACTGTCACCTTCCCAAATATTTCTGTCATCTGCAAACTTGACAATATGGCTCTATATATTTTCATCTATATCAAATATGTCCAGTAAAACCTCTCTAAGGCAGACTAATTGAGGAAGAGATAAGAGGTTGTCCACCTTAGAGTCAATTTTTCCCAAAAGACGCCATTTTAAACAAAAAACGAGTACGACACCAACGTCTCCAATTTTTATGAAAGAAATACTGTACATGTTTTCTAATCAAAATTGATTTTAAAAAGTAATGTACACAAAGTACTGTACACTTACTTTTAGTTCACTGATACGGCCATCGGCTTAACCTCACCACCCTTATGGGTACTAAACACTTTCTTAGAGGCTGTGTTTATTGTTTCATTTTTCAATAATACAGTAATGCAAAAAATATGACCGGTGCTTCAGTCTACGGTGAATATGTATAAAAACTTTAATGATATAAAAAATACAGTACTGTATTTTCGAAATTAAATTTTGTATATTCGTCCTGTAGCCATAGTTTTCTTATATATACAGTACTGTACCAGGAAATGTGAGAAATAATACCAACAAAACTTATTGTATTGTATTGTCAAAAAAAGTAAATAAAAACCAAATGAATGTTTAAAACACAGTCTCCATTTGCATACACTCCCTGTTTCACCATAGTAACGAAGATGAGGATGAGCTGGGACGCTGATTCCCTAGCAACGCGTCCCCCAACACACACACACACACACTGACCGTGTTCCCCTCACTCAGTCAGCTAACTCGTATAGAAAGAACTGTCAATTCCATTTATGTGTTTGCCCTTAGGACAATTATTTCTTTTACTTTTTTCACATTATGTATGTAGGATGGTGTGTGCGTGTGTAGGAGAGTAAAAATAAATGAGGAAACTTAATTATATCTAACCGAAAATACAAGTTGAAAAACAACCATGCAACACCTCACAGCTTGGTCCAGTAGCCTGGTGATTACAGTGATGAGTCTAACCTGGCTACAATACCAGGTTACAGACGACATTAACTCGTCACTCACTCGCTCCCTGGCTCCTGTTGCCAGGCTTATTATTGAAATACAGTACGTATAGGAGAAATACTTACAGTATCTTGTAGTATAATTTGAAAACAGTGATGGGCACAGTGATAAATAAATTATATAAACCATATATTTACCTATGATAACATAATAAGAAACACTATAACATAATAAGAAACATTATATCATTACTAGAGTGATTGAAATAATATTCCCCAAAACAACAGTTGATAACTCTTAGACACCTATGTCCCTCTTGCTGATGTCTTGTTTATTTTAATTTTTTAATTATTTTGGGGCAAATAATTTTGTCCAGCTTAAGCGATATCCGCCTCAGTTGGGTCCACCTTAACGAGGTTTTACTGTATATCTCAAACAGGATGGATTCAAGGGTAGATCCTTGTGCTACACCACTGAGAACCTTCCATTCTGATTGTACACCATTTATGACCACCCTTTGTGTCCTGTGTTTGAATCAGTTGTTAATCCACTTCTAAATTTTGTTTATGATGCCATGTGGTTGGATTTTAGAGACTACCTGTGAATGTGGGACTTTGTCAAGTGCCCTAGAAAAATCCACATACACTAGCGGTCAAAAGTTTGCTCTATCCCAAATGAGATAAAATAGCACACCCACATCAGACGATAGTCAGGGTAAGTCAGTTCAGAGACTGTTTCACCATGGGAGCAAAATTATGACCTCAACTATACAACACATCCACTGGTAAGCCTTGATCCATGTAGTCTGTTACCATTTCAAGGAAAATGAGTAAATGTGTTAAACAGGATATTCTCTCCATGAAATTGTGTGATGCATTGAGCAGTCAGGTGTTGGAAGAAGGCATCCCTCAGAGCTTACAGACACAGTGCATATAGTGAGTTGACATGAAGCAAGGGTCAGGTGTGTGTAGTGGTTGTGGGCCAGAGTTAGTTTTTCCCTGACGTGGACCTTGTGACTCAACCTCAGTTGTCAAGAGTACAGCACGGTGTATACTGAATGTTTATTTTTTTCTCTGGTGGGTCCTGTCATGTGTTGTGTGAGGAATGAGTTTAGGAGGAGGTCAAGGAATTCTCCTCCAGCTTGTGTGGTAAGAGTCACCCAATCTACTGTCATAATGAGAACTTGTCTTCTGGATGACTCTATGGAGTCTGCCTCTTCTCCCTGTGAGGCTGAGTCATCCTTATAACACACACCTGCTCTCACCTTGCTTTTGTTTTATGCTATTAGTTCACATCAAATAGATTCAGACAATATAATTTCATTTAGCTCATCATTACTGGTTACTGTCAGGTGCTCCTAAACATACAGTACAGTAGAACACCACCACCTCTTGTAGCCCTGTCCGTTCTGAGTGGTGGTTGATACCTGGTAGACAAAATTCACCGTGGAACACATCTTGTTAACCCCAGGACTTTGATGTCCGGCTGTTGTGTGTCCACCTGTGCAGCACTCAATAGTTCAGTCTTATTAACTAGACTTGTGTCATTCCTGTACCAACACCAGTTTCTCTCTGGGTTACTAGTACAATAATACTTAAAGCTACATTAGTGATGATCAACTCTTATACAAAGTCCACCACATTTCTCACTGTCTCTTCTCCCCAGGTTCTTTGTTTATTTGCTATTGTTCTCTCATGACATGTTGTGTTAGCCCCAACTGCCACATTATCACTGTGGGTGTTGATGTAACCATTTCCTGTAAGTTATTTAATACTTCTTACACTGATTGTTGATGTCATGTTATTTGTTTCTCTAATTTATCTTGTTCCTTATCAGACTTATCTACTGTTTCATGATCCTCTACACTACAGTCATAATTAAATCTTTAACTTTGTGTGTGTGTTTGTTTGTTTTTAGTGTACATAAAGTAAAAGCATAAAATCATTAACACCTGAGCTGAACTGATATTCCAACCCAGGTGTGCCACAAGAAATTTGAAGATTAGTTATCACTGAAACTCAACTCTAAATTAACATAATGTGTATTGTAGCTACATTAGTGTTTCTCAGTCTCATATATATTATTTATCTTTTAAGTTTATTAATAACTTTTAGCTTCATTTTCAAAGCAGTATTACATTATCAATTATGATAATTTACAAATACTACTGCTTATTTTACCCTTCTACTTTTATGTTTCACTTCAGTTACTTAAACTACAGCCTGTATTACTAAATTAGTTTTGAAGAAGATTACAGAGGGTCCCCAGGTTACGAACGGGTTCCATTCCTGACGACATTCCGAGTCGGATTTGTAAGTCGGAATGCATGCTAGGAGCATACCGTACTTACAGAACAATGTTTAAAATCTCACTATATCATAGCCAAATTCCTTATATACATCTAAAATCATTTAATTTTAGACAAAAAAAAGAAATGGATTGACAATACAGTAAATGAAAGTAAAAAATGTTATCTGATGAAATATTGTAAATTTCAAGTTTAACACCGTTCATAAGTCGGGGACTCTCTGTACTTCATACAAGTTTTAATTTTTACATAGTAACAGTGCAGTACTTTATCTAAAGTAATATTTTCATATACTTTCTCCCCCACTGGTTAAAATGGACCTGAATTGAGCTGGACCTGCAGTGAACTAGACCTGAAGTTAACTGAACCGTAATTACTATCTGGTATTTTACTTAATATTTTCTGGTACTTTTAATATTAGAAAGGTTATACAGACATCCCTCAGTTTATAAAAGTTTTGTTCCTGAGAAACCTTTAGTAAATCACATCAATTTTTCCATAGACTCCCATTATAAAAGCCAAGATAGTTTTCTGCGATGAAACTACTTACCCCAAATGATGTACTGTACACAATTATAAGCCACTATAGGAGGAGCTCTACTGATGAATGAGTTATGTTCTGGAGGTTTGTTTGAGTCCAACCTTACTCATGTAGATGTACAGTACAGTGGCCTGTAAGTTGACCTTTGAAGCTCCAATTTGTTTTCTTAAAACTAGGAGTCGTCTTATACAAGGGTATACAAAGTCGATCTCTAAATACACTCCACCGCTAGCACCAGATTTTCACTTTGCTGTACCGGCAGGTCTCGGTCACATAATTTCCAGCACTCGTAAATAAGTTTTACCTAACTGTAGCATTTTTCCAGAAGAGTAAATGTTACTGAACTCTGCTTAAGTTTAGTGTTTACACTAGTCACATTATGGGTGTCCCTACACACACCGACACCTTTCAAAATATCTTTCGATGTTAACTGCGATTTTTTACAAACAAACGTTACTGGAGCAATAACTTGTAATATTTGTTGTTAAATTTAAAAAAAAAAAATGCAGTTATTGTATATTGATATAATGCTCCAGGATTTTATAAATGTTTATATGAATGTGGTGTAAAGTTGTTAACAAGACAGGCACTTGGGAACAGCTGGCTGGCCTGCAGCAGCTCGGTCAGTGAATGTCACTAGATTTATCGGCAAGGTTGCTAAATACAAAAAAAATCTGGAGAAATACCATTACATATAAGACGTTATCTAACACGAGAATTGTTAACAATGGCTTTGATAAATGCCAAAAAAACTGTCACAGGTGGCATTAAAGGTAGACGGCGTAAACAACGCTAAACTGGCAACTAGGAGGTCAACATATGAATGACCACTATCTCTGTTGTACAGTAGTCAGTATACTGCACATTATGTTCACACAGACTCAAGTACTAAGTACCATAGAATGTTGATGCACAGCTGGCACAAAATTAATGGTCACTTTCCTATCTGTATACAACTGTTAGTACAGTGTATTTCCATATAGATATTCAATGAACAAATAATTGATGGGTCTTATCCCACAAAGGGTAGGTTAAGACAATATGAAACTCCTCTTAATTGTGAAGTTAAACAGATTATAAGGATCATCAATTCATTTTCCTTCAGAATTATCAGTGAAAATTATTTTTGGATCACCTCTCTGGCTTATTTAACCTTAAGATTAACCACCCTAACCTTACCTAACTTACTTAGTGTTAAGGTGCTTAATCATCAGGTGATATTAATTGGGGGCTAATCTTCATGTGATCTTTGGTTTCTCTATCAAGCTCCTCAGATCAGCCATCACACCAGACCTGGACGAGAGAAGGAATACTGTGGTCTACCTTGCAGTATGTTATTGAGTTAGTTACTTTACAGTAGAAGTAAGTGACCACACCAGTTCTTAACAGATTATTTAACTATGTTGAATTTTGGTGTTGCTGTGTTATTTGAACCTTTCTATAGATTTGTAAACTGACTAATGACTTTAAACTGTGTTTAAGTTGTGTGGAAGTGAGACAATGACTTAGCACTATGCTGAAGGTGTTAAAAAGTGAGAAAGTGACTTTTAGTGAAGTTTGTAGAAGTAAGGATATTAGTTTAAAAAATTGTGTATGGGAGAAAATGACTAATTACTTTCATGAGATTTAGAGTATAGTTTAATTTTTATACAAGAAGTTGGAGGTCAATACTGTAGGCGTAATATTTTTTAGGGATTAAGATTCATCCTTTTCCGTGGATCATTTACAGTGAAAGGTACAGTACAGAGTGAGAGAAGGCTGGTTGTATATTAAGGTTGAGAGAGGAAAGGCTGTACTGTACTAAGTTAATGGATAGGGAAGACTGCCGGACGTATGACTGACGAGTATTACAGTAAAGGAGGGAAAGCTGTTGAGTGTATGACTTAAGATAATACAGGATTGAAGTTGTATGAGCAAGAGAAAAAGCTGGTGATGTGAATTAAAATAATGTATAATTGAGGGAAACTTGACTAGAATGTAAGATTTACTGTACTGAAGCAGATAAAGAGTGAGGGAGGACTGTAGACTAGACTGAAGTTTTATACAAGTGAAGGAAGGATTTGTATTACTTAATCTGCACTGGATTTCTTTCTTTCTTTCGTTTCTTCCACATCCTAGGTTAGGTTTTATTTCATCAGAGCCAACCATAAAGAGTCATCTATTAACTGCAGCTGACCCCATCATAGTTTCATCTATCAACTGCAGCTGACCCCAACATGAAGGACATTTCATCTATCAACTGGAGTCAACTGCATCTGAACCCCTTTCCCCTACCCCTTTAGAGCGGGGGTCAGAAGTCTCTTCTGGGAAGTACCTTACTCTCCGAGCATTATAACTCTGGGTTTATGGCTCGGACATTTCTGTATCTGGGATAAGGAGCTTCCTGGAGGAGGCGACTGGCCCTAGGAGCAGCAATTGCTGTATCTAGGTGTCAGCGTTAGGCTGCTTAGGTTCCCTTTTTTTTTAAGGATCTTCAGGCGAGCCTCTTCAAGGATACACTGAATCCTAGGACAAGGAGAGCCGGTCCTGAAGAAGATTGGTACCATTTTTTTTATCCTTTTGAGCTGGGGTCAGGGGGCTTCTTCCTAGAGGTGATTGGCTTTTGGACCAGCATGCTTGTTTGTCCAGTGGTTCCAGGAGTCAGGATCCTCTTGGGGGAGAACCTTGGCCCTCGGACCTGGCGTGAGCCAGGTTCAGGGACTCCCCTTTTTTTCTCATCTTAGGCTCTGTCTAAGGTGTCCTCTCAGTTCATAGTGGCTGGGGCACTGAAAACAGTTTACCTCACCTTATGAATCTGTGAAGGGCACCTAAGACTTCTTTCACAGGAGCTGTTTTATCTCCTGTCTTAGAAATCCATTGATTTCTAAGATCAGAGATAAAAACACACTAGTGTGAAAGAAGTCTTAGGTGTTCTTCACTGATTCATAAGGTGAGATGAACTGTTTTCAGTGCCCCAGTCACTAGGAACCTAGGGAGGTCACCCTAAGGCCAAGCCTAATTCCAAGATGAGGGACTATGTCCCTCAGCCTTAGGGGGGTGGGGAAGGACCTCCCCTCCCCCTAGAGAGAGGGGAGTCCTCCCCTCCACACAAAGTATTTTGTAATGTGGTTTTTAATAAAAAACTAAAATTTCAAAATGAATTTTATTTATACTTCCTAGTACATCCTATGATGGGAGAGAGGGGACTCCTCTCCCCCTTCTCCAAGGGGGGGGGGAGAGAGGAGTCCTCCCACCCCCCCCCAAGGCTGAGGGACATAGTCCCTCATCTTGGAATTAGGCTTGGCCTTAGGGTGACCTTCCTAGTGACTGGGGCACTGAAAACGGTTCATCTCACCTTATGAATCAGTGAAGAACACCTAAGACTTCTTTCACACTAGTGTGTTTTTATCTCTGATCTTAGAAATCAATGGATTTCTAAGACAGGAGATAAAACAGCTCCTGTGAAAGAAGACTTAGGTGCCATTCATAAGGTGAGGTAAACTGTTTTCAGTGCCCCAGCCACTATGAACTGAGAGGACACCTTAGACAGAGCCTAAGATGAGAAAAAAAGGGGAGGCCCTGAACCTGGCTCAAGCCAGGTCCGAGGGCCAAGGTTCTCCCCCAAGAGGATCCTGACTCCTGGAACCACTGGACAAACAAGCATGCTGGTCCAAAAGCCAATCACCTCTAGGAAGAAGCCCCCTGACCCCAGCTCAAAAGGATAAAAAAAAATGGTACCAATCTTCTTCAGGACCGGCTCTCCTTGTCCTAGGATTCAGTGTATCCTTGAAGAGGCTCGCCTGAAGATCCTTTAAAAAAAAGGGAACCTAAGCAGCCTAACGCTGACACCTAGATACAGCAATTGCTGCTCCTAGGGCCAGTCGCCTCCTCCAGGAAGCTCCTTATCCCAGATACAGAAATGTCCGAGCCATAAACCCAGAGTTATAATGCTCGGAGAGTAAGGTACTTCCCAGAAGAGACTTCTGACCCCTGCTCTAAAGGGGTAGGGGAAAGGGGTTCAGATGCAGTTGATAGATGAAATGTCCTTCATGTTGGCGTCAGCTGCAGTTAATAGATGACTCTCTTTATGGTTGGCTCTGATGAAATAAAACCTAACCTAGGATGTGGAAGAAACGAAAGAAATCCAGTGCAGATTAAGTAATACAAATCCTTCCTTCACTTTAGTCTACAGTCCTCCCTCACTCTTTATCTGCTTCAGTACAGTAAATCTTACATTCTAGTCAAGTTTCCCTCAATTATACATTATTTTAATTCACATCACCAGCCTTTTCTCTTGCTCATACAACTTCAGTCCTGTATTATCTTAAGTCATACACTCAACAGCTTTCCCTCCTTTACTGTAATACTCGTCAGTCATACGTCCGGCAGTCTTCCCTATCCATTAACTTAGTACAGTACAGCCTTTCCTCTCTCAACCTTAATATACAACCAGCCTTCTCTCACTCTGTACTGTACCTTTCACTGTAAATGATCCACGGAAAAGGATGAATCTTAATCCCTAAAAAATATTACGCCTACAGTATTGACCTCCAACTTCTTGTATAAAAATTAAACTATACTCTAAATCTCATGAAGGTAATTAGTCATTTTCTCCCATACACAATTTTTTAAACTAATATCCTTACTTCTACAAACTTCACTAAAAGTCACTTCTCACTTTTTAACACCTTCAGCATAGTGCTAAGTCATTGTCTCACTTCCACACAACTTAACCACAGTTTTAACTGTAAGAAACCTTATCTTAAACACCGTCTAAAGTCATTTGTCAGTTTACAAATCTATAAAAAGGCTCAAATAACACAGCAACACCAAAACTCAACATAGTTAAATAATCTGTTAAGTACTGGTGTGGCCACTTACTTCTACTGTTGAGTAACTAACTCAATAACATACTGCAAGGTAGACCACAGTATTCCTTCTCTCGTACAGGTCCGGGTCCTGGTCTGGTGTGATGGCTGATCTGAGGAGCTTGATAGAGAAACCAAAGATCACATGAAGATTAGCCCCCAATTAATATCACCTGATGATTAAGCACCTTAACACTAAGTAAGTTAGGTAAGGTTAATCTTAAGGTTAATTAAGCCAGAGAGGTGATCCAAAAATAATTTTCACTGATAATTCTGAAGGAAAATGAATTGATCTGTTTAACTTCACAATTATGATGAGTTTCATATTGTCTTAACCTACCCTTTGTGGGATAAGACCCATCAATTATTTGTTCATTGAATATCTATATGGAAATACACTGTACTAACAGTTGTATACAGATGGGAAAGTGACCATTAATTTTGTGCCAGCTGTGCATCAACATTCTATGGTACTTAGTACTGTACTTGAGTCTGTGTGAACATAATGTGCAGTATACTGACTACTGTACCACAGAGATAGTGGTCATTCATATGTTGACCTCCTAGTTGCCAGTTTAGCGTTGTTTACGCCGTCTACCTTTAATGCCACCTGTGACAGTTTTTTTTGGCATTTATCAAAGCCACTGTTAACAATTCTCGTGTTAGATAACGTCTTATATGTAATGGTATTTCTCCAGATTTTTTTTGTATTTAGCAACTTTGCCGATAAATCTAGTGACATTCACTGACCGAGCTGCTGCAGGCCAGCCAGCTGTTCCCAAGTGCCTGTCTTGTTAACAACTTTACACCACGTTCATGTAAACGTTTATAAAATCCTGGAGCATTATATCAATATACAATAACTGCATTTTTTTTTAAATTTAACAACAAATATTACAAGTTATTGCCCCAGTAACGTTTGTTTGTAAAAAATCGCAGTTAACATCGAAAGATATTTTGAAAGGTGTCGGTGTGTGTAGGGACACCCATAATGTGACTAGTGTAAACACTAAACTTAAGCAGAGTTCAGTAACATTTACTCTTCTGGAAAAATGCTACAGTTAGGTAAAACTTATTTACGAGTGCTGGAAATTATGTGACCGAGACCTGCCGGTACAGCAAAGTGAAAATCTGGTGCTAGTGGTGGAGCGTATTTAGAGATAGACATTGTATACCCCTGTATAAGACGACTCCTAGTTTTAAGAAAACAAATTGGAGCTTCAAAGGTCAACTTACAGGACACTGTACTGTACATCTACATGAGTAAAGTTGGACTCACAAACAAACCTCCAGAACATAACTCATTCATCAGTAGAGCTCCTCCTATAGTGGCTTATAATTGTGTACAGTACATCATTTGGGGGAAGTATTTTCATCGCAGAAAAGTATCTTGGCTTTTATAATGGGAGTCTATGGAAGTATTGATGTGATTTACTAAAGGTTTCTCAGGAACAAAACTTTCATAAACTGAGGGATGTCTGTAGAACCTTTCTAATATTAAAAGTACCAGAAAATATTAAGTAAAATACCAGATAGTAATTACGGTCCAGTTCACTGCAGGTCCATTTTAGCCAGTGGGGGAGAAAGTATATGAAAATATTACTTAAGACAAAGTACTGCACTGTTACTATGTAAAAATTAAAACTTGTAGAAAGTACAGGGAGTCTCCGCCGATATGAACGGTGTTAAACATGAAATTTACAATATATCATCAAATGACATTTTTTTACTTTCATTTACTGTATTGTCAATCTATTTCTTTTTTGTCTTAAATTAATTGATTGTAGATGTATATAAGGACTTAGGCTGTGATATAGTGTGATTTTAAACATTGTTCTGTAAGTATGGTATGCTCATGGCGCGTGTTCCGACTTAAGTACAAATCCGAAAAAGAACGTCGTCAGGAAAGGAACCTGTTCGTAAATTGGGGACCCCCTGTAATCTTCTTCAAAACTACTTTAATAATAATAATTAAATTAACTGAAGTGAAACAAAAAACTAGAAAGGTGAAGAAAAAAAAGTAGTATTAGTAAAAGTGCACCAAGGCTATGCAGTCTACTGTAGGTACACAAAATGAGCACTTCTAGGCATGCAAGACTATATATATAGCCTTGGTACATAAAATGCACAATTCTGGTACCAAGGACTGTATAGTTGGTACACTTCAAGGCTACATTATACAGCTACTCCTCGAATTACGACCTACTGGACACACAACCGCCTCGGTCGTACCAATTTTTTTTTCAAATTACATATTTTCGAGTCCCGACTTTAGTGATTGCGCTGTGTACTGACAAAATTTTCGTTTGTAATTCCCTTCAAAATGGTTGGCATGCTTAAAAATGAGAGTTTTGTGGTGCTGAGAAGAAAAAGAGACACCCATTTTAGATTTTCTACATATCTTCGCATTTTCGACCTGGATTTGGGTCCCTAACCCTCTCGTAAGTCAAGGAGTGGCTGTAGTGCAGTACAGTGCCCAACAGTATAATACAGAACAGTACAATAAAATATAGTACAGCACAGCATAGTACAATACAATATAGTACAGTATAATAAAGTACAGCACAATACAATATAGAATAGTACAGTACAATACAATATAGCACAGTACAATATAGCACAGTATAATATAATACAGTACAATAAAACACAGTACAGTACATTATAGTACAGTGCAGTACAATATAGTACAGTACAATACAATATAGTACAATATAATATTAGTAAAGTACAATATAGTACATTACAATACAATATAGTACAGTATGGTATAGTACAGTATGGTACAGTACAATATAATATAGTACAATACAATACAATATAGTACAGTATGGTATAGTACAGTATGGTACAGTACAATATAATATAGTACAATACAATATAGTACAGTACAATACAATATACAGTAATATAGTACAGTACAATACAATATAGTACAGTACAATACAATATAGTACAATACAGTTGTGAAATACACAAATGTATGAGGCACTCGGAGGAAGCGAGTTAGTGGTCAAGCAAGATGTTTGTTTCAACAGTTGCCAGAGGATATACAGTATAAAACTGTAAGTGTGGTGGGATACAGTATAAACAAACTTTAACCTTGCTTGTGGTCTTGGCACATACATCACTCTTCCACCAGGCACCTCACATTATGTACACATTGAATCATTTTTCATAAATACTTCATGTCAAGTTCTGCAAATTAATTATTTTTCCACTACAACTTAAATGAACTTTGTTAAGTAGTGTTTGGTTAATCCACACAAGCATGATGGTCCATTAAGAGCAGTGTACTGTATACTGAACCTTGTGATTAACACTGCCTTCACTTCCCCAACAGGTGACCCTACAGTACTGTACATTAATTTACATGTACAGGTATCCTCTAACATACTGTATAGCACTAAGGGTTCTAAGTTAAAAAACATATTGAATGGTAGAACTCTTGTATTATGTTCTGGGAGGGAAAAATCAGTCAACTGGTGGGTTTTTCACCAATATAATTCTTGTAAAATAATAAATACATTAAACACAACCAACATTCTGCAATAGTGCCAATGCACCACTGGGCTATACTGACCGTGTGACTGAGGGGAATTTGTTAAGTCAAACTGATATTTCTGTAATAATGATTGTTCATTTATTGGACATACTGTAAGTATCTTGGGGGATACCTGTACTTTATTAAAATATATGATGAGCCTATCTGTGTTAAACTGAACCCTGTAAGTTACTAACACACAGTTGCTAACTATTTTAATACCAATGCCAGATAACAATCTCTCTCCTCCTGTACTGTAGTCTTCAATCACTATTACATCAAGGCTTCAGTTCACCTCAAATGGTAACATAATCTGCCAAGAATCAGTAGATAAGTTTTCTTCTGTACAGGAGCCGTGATATAAGGTGCTGTGCTGTGTTGCTGCAGGACCAGACGTCTCCTCCTGTGTCAAGTACAACTTATTGCAGAAATATCAAGATACACCATATGTATGGCACTTAGATAAAATACTTAACAATGGTGTGTATGTATATATGTGACAAGTGTATTAGTGCAGAATTACAAGGAAATAGTTAATATTTACACCTTCACAACACAAGAGCCAATGTGAACTTGGATGGTAATTTTAATGACTAACTAATGATTTATTTATCCCATACTTTAATGGAAATAATCTTTGGATGTCCTTCCTAAATTATCCTTGGTTTAGTGGACTTACATTGTGTATTTGTAGTACATGATGAACAAATATAAACTTGTATGATGACTTTATTAAACACTAGTTGGTGCACGACCATCCCATAGGCTACCAGCACCTCTCTGCACAACTAATGCTGGTCCAAGCAAAAGGCACCTCCTAGCAAAATAACCTGATCTCTGAGCTAAGAGGTAAGGGTCATCTGAAGTTCTTTCCTCCAGAGAGAATTCTCTTCCAGTTCTCTGGTCAAAAACTTCCAGATGAGAGATTTGACAGTGAACCTGTAAGGGAGGCCACACATACCCAACGCACATGGTATTTTGAGGTAACAAGCTGTGCAGTTTTAATCAGGCTAACTACAGTCCTAGAATTAGCTTCCTGATCCATACTAAATAAATTAGGACAACTTATCCTTGACCTATAATTAGGCTAATCATTTCAGACATTACACTAACTTAGAAAAATAAAGGAGGGGTTCCCTAAACCAGATTAATACTGGTCCTAAGACCAACAGACTGCTGACCCCTGGACCAGGCTAATGGTCTCTGGATCACTCATCTCTCCATAAAGTCTCCTGATCCCAAATGGTAATGAAAAAAATACCAAGGTTCACAATGTTAATTACTCGCCAGCTATGGGTTTCCAAGGTGAGATTTAGGTGTGTGTGTTATTCTGTATGTACCTAATTAGTTAAACCTCTTAAATTCCAATTCTGAGAGAAAAGTATATTTGGTCAAAAATTTTGTTTGTGTTTTCTCATGGACTGAAACTGCCTACAATACACCATTCACAGGGAGATACAGTGTACACAGTGATGGCACCAAGAGATATAGACGAGAACGGGAAAAGAAAGTACTGTAGTATAAGGAAATAATAGTAAAAATAAAAATAAAAACAAGTTTGGCCATCCTAAAAGGCAGTCTATTACTGCCCCAAAGAAAGATTGATTTTATTTTTCTGGGTTTCTTAAGGACTGAAAGGGTGTATAAAATCCATTAGTCATAGCACAATGCAGTGTACATAGAGATAGCACGGAAGTACTGACAAATTGCAGAAGTGAACTGAAAAAAAAATAAGAGAAGACAACCCTAAAGGCAACAGGGGAGGATAAAACCAGCAGAGGGCAGCTAAGTACTGTTTTTTTTTTTCTTTATTCTTAAATAAGTGTAGATCTATACACAGTCTGCACCCCCCCCCCCCAACAACAACAACCATGAGTATGATATGAGATTAATGCGGGGGGATAACAGATATGGATGATACAGGCCTGACTAATGCAACATTTAGGACGATGCAAGCTGCTGTAAAGCATGAAGGCTGTTGTTGGTATTGCCCTGACTGCATAGTCAAGGTGAAAGAGGCGATTGCAAGCCAAAGGGGAACGAGTTCCCTAGGGACGAAAATAGATGACGCTAGAGCCTTGCTGGTTGCCAAACTAGGACAAGTTGGGAAAGAGATCCTTGCTAAGACTGAGGAAGTAGCCGATATAATGGAGGTAGTTGTTAAGAGAAATTATGCCGAGGCATTAGCAGGGCTACTGGAGGTGGCGGAGAGTAATTTAGGATCAGAACAGGTTCTACAGCAGCTAGGAACCCTGAAGCAGTGTGTCGAAGAAATGGAAATTAACGGACCTACTGTTAGGGGAGAGGAGGAACAACTGGAACATTTCCAGCGCAGGAACAATGTAATAGTTTTTGGAGTCCCTGAGAGCCAGGCGGAGGGAACTTAGAGTAAGATAACACACGATAAGATGTAGTTTAAGAATATTTGTACAAAGGTTCTGAAGATGTCATCACCCCCCCAGGATGTGAGGAGGCTGGGACAACAGCAGGGAGATAAACCTGGTCCCCTCAGGATCACACTAGTGAGTGAGGAAGAGAAATGGACCGTTATTCGGCAGGCAAAAAACTGAGCAAGGAGCAAGGCATCTTGGAGTGTATTTATTCACCCAGAATGCACGGTAATGCAGAGGGAACAGCACAGGAAGCTCCTGCAGGGCTTGAAGCAGAGAAGGGATGAGTCGAGGAGGAATGGGGAGAGGGTAGTGGAAGCAAGTGTGCCAACACAGAGACAAGGGGGCAACAACGCAACCCCCACCAGGGAGGAGGCGAGCACGGTGTAAACAATGACATACAGTGTACTTAGCAAATGCTGCAGCTTCTGAGAATGGGGGGGGTGGTGGTGTTACTACTAAGAGCAGAGACATTACCGAGAACAAATTCTGGCTCGAATGTCATGTACACTAATTCTGACATGTTTCTTGATAAGAGAGAGGAGTTTGAAACACTACTGAAGGTACACCAACCAGATATTGTAGGAGTCGCAGAACTGGGGCCGGATACTCAAAACACCTCATAAGTTGCGTCTTTTAGCATGATACAGTACCATATATTGTCGAATCTTTACAGTACCGTAAATTTAGCATACTCAAAATTTGATTACAGTTCCGTAAGCCTTTCGTAAGTTTTCATAACTCTAGTGTTTACCCTGTAAATTAAGTTCTCTTGTCGGAAGGTAGATGTCAGTGCAGGAGCTAGTTGGCCAAACAGCGCTCAGTTAACAAAATCATCAACCAATCACAAGAGAAGGAGAAATCAGCTGAGAGCGACGCACATATTATTATTTTGTAAACATGGAAGGACCACCAGCCAAGAAGAGACGGCCTAATTTCAGTGAGGCTGAAGTATACGCTATTCTGGGCAAATTCAAATAAATTGGTTATTGATAGCATAGCTTTGCCGAACCTAAATGACAAATCACTTCTCTCAAATTACTCATTTAGCCTAGACCCTGGTGTTTTCGTTTCAATGATGGGGACATTTGGTCTGAATTGTCTTCAAGTTCATACAAAAAACAACAATTTAAAACCTGAAAATATATCGGATTAGCCGTAAATTTTCTTAAATTAATACTCTACCTATGATAATGTTGAAAGTCTGGAACTAGGCCTAAGATAGCTGCTAGACAAAGTGTCACACTGACGGCCTGACACTCACCAAAAAACCATTTACACATTCTCTAACCTAACATACCATAACAACCAAACCAAACCAAACCTCTCTAACCTATAACCTATTGGTATAATTTCTTATTCAAATAATCCTCATGTTCTAACTAAATTAGGTAGGCCCCAAGTTTAAACATTTATTTGCCTAAGACTGAAAAAGAGTTATATAGGCCCCTATTAATCAAGTTAATTGCAATTCATATGTTACGCCGAATATCGTTTAATTTTGGCTAGCCTATGGAAATTTATAGCCTTTCATGTTATCATAAGCCACATACATAAGAAAATAGGCTAAGACTATTGGTTGAATATTAAAAAAACAAAGCGAAGTCTTGGCAGGAATGTTCACTTGACCTCATATTGGCTTTCATTACTGAGGGATATTTACGGCTATACAACATTAATAAGTTCTATCTGCAAGTTCACTCAGTCATAAAACATATTTTTACCCTAAGTGTGAACAATACAAACCTTCTGTTTTGGTAAAAAATACTTTATAATTTGTAAGAAGACAAAAGATGCGTCTCTTCCAAACTGAGACAAATACAAACACTCAAGCCGCTTATTATGGCAACAAAAAAGTTACGAAAAAGACAAAGTGAAATATTATATTTCAGTATGTTGGTGTACAAAATATTTTCTTCATTATTCTATGATAAAACAAGTCAACATTACAACATATATTATTATTATTATTATTATTTTTTATACAATAGGGAATTAGTCACTACTACATCTGGGTTGAGAGTGTTACACAACCTCAAGAGCTGGTGTAAGTTACGCACTTTAACTTACGGAGTTCGATGTCAAATATTTGTTTTGAGTATACCATCTGTGTTTTGAGTATGCCAATCTGAGACTGTAAGTCCAGTTACGGGATACACAAAACATACATTCCCATAAATGTTTTTGAGTATCCGGCCCCTGTTAGTACAAGAACAGGAGAATCGACCCAGAGGAATGCGAGTTCAGTATACAGTAGCTGGATATGACTCATTTACGATCCTTTCTCAAAAAACCTGCAAGAGGGGTGTGGTTATCTATGCTAGGCAAGACCTTAGAGCCAGCCAGGTGAGAGTACAGGGAGTGGATGTTTTTGAAGAGTCCAAATGGTGTAAAATTAAATTACTTATCGTCGGGTGTATTTACAGATCCCCAAACTGTGGCCCACTAAATCAAAGGAACTTAAGAGCCTTAATAGACACTGCAGCAATGCTCAACCCTAGCCACCTCCATATTATGTGTACTTTAACTATGGCGACATAGACTGGAAAAACGAGTTCACCCCAAATGACTTGAATAACCCTGTTACTCTTTTTTTAGAAACAGAGATAATTTTCTGTTCCATCATGTTAGAGACCCGACACATTACAGAGGGGAGCAAACACCCAAGCCACTAGACCTCATCACAACAAATGAGGAGGGTATGGTGGCCAAACTGGAACACCTTGCCCCAGTTGGCACCAGTCACCACATAGTGTTGTCATTCAGATTTAACTGTTACCTAGTTCAAGATAAGGCCAGGCCAAGGTGCAAATATTACAAGGGAAATTACAATGGGATGAGGGAAGATATGAGGGGAATCCACTGGCCCAACTCATTGAGGCACAAGAACACATACACTACGCTGAATATCATAACTAGTAAAGTGACCCATTTGATCTATAAATATATACCCAAGACCAAACCCAGTGCCTCTAGGAATATGAGGGGGTCCCTACACATGAACCATGCGGCGGTTGACAAAGTTAAGAAGAAAACCCAGAATTCAAGACGTAGAATGGGTCAAGCGATGAGCAGGACAGGAGGATGTATGCAAGAGCCAGAAAACAAGCAAAGGTAGGTGTAGAAGGGCTGAAAAGGAGTTCCAGAGGCTGGTTGCAAGTGAGGTCAAGACAAATCCAAAGGCGTTTTACTGCTATGCAAAGTCGAAATTAAAAATGCGAGTAGGAGTATCAGACCTGAGGCTTGAAGATGGTAGTTACGCAGATTCTGACTAGGATAAAGCCGAGGCATTGAACAGCTTCTTTTCCTTGGTGTTCACAGGAGAGGATGCGATTAACCTTCCTGAGTTTGGGGACAAACGGTTCGACACAGCACTGACCCACATTATGTTCACAGAAGAGGGTATTAGAAATAAACTGTCAAAGCTGAAGGTCCATAAGAGTCCTGGCCCTGACATTGTGCATCCCAGAGTGCTAAGAGAGTTGTGCAACAAGCTTGCCGAGCCCCTAAAGATCCTGTTTTGTAAATGCCTGGATGAACAAAAGGTCCCCAGTGATTGGAAAGTGGTTTATGCGAGTCCTATACTCAAGAAGGGTGATCGCCACTCCACGAACAACTATAGAGGGGTGAGCCTGACCAGCATAATATGTAAAATACTTGAGAGTACTATCAGAGATGCCGTGATGGAACATCTACGAAACAACCTTGTAGAGGATTGTCAACATGGTTTGATGCCGGGGCGTTCCTGCTTAACACAATTGCTCAAAGTATTGGATATTTGGACCCATATTCTGGAACGGGGTGGTAATATCGATAACCTATACCTAGATTTTGCCAAGGCTTTCAACAGTGTACCCCACGAAAGGCTGAAAATCAAACTGGAAGGGTACGGTATTCGGGGAAATATCCTAGCGTGGATAGAAGACTTTCTATATGACTGCAAGCAGTGTGTGGTGATTAATAGCACAAAATCATCATCTGTACCTGTCACAAGGGGTACCACAGGGCAGTGTAGGGCCCGCTGTCATTTATTTATTTCATAAATAACATGCCTGACGTTGTACACTCCTCCATACAAATGTTGCTGATGACGTCAAGTTATTTCAGGAAATCAAGTACCATGCAAACTGTGAAGAGCTGCAGAAGGATCTCTGTCAGCTCCAAAAAAGGTCGAAGAAATGGCTACTGAGATTCAAAGTCACGAAGTGTAAGAGGATGCACCTGGGGCGTACCAACGGTAAGGAGGCATATCAAATGTCCCAACGGGATGAAGAAACTGCACTATTTGAGACTGAATGTGAGAAGGACCTAGGTGTGTATGTTGACAATGAGCTGAAGTTCTCGGGCCATTGCGAGAAGAAGGTAAATCAGGCCTTTGGGTGGCCAATCACAGCAATGACCACAACTCCATTATAAAAAAAAAAAAAATTGTCTTATGACAAAGATTTTGTGGTTGTAGGCCTCTTGACCTGGGCTGTACCTCCAACTCAGTGGAGATTGAGTTTTAAAAAATACAATCGCATCTAGCATTAAAAATCCTTTATCGGTTTACACTTTCACATCACTAAGACGATTCCGATGATCTCATGTAATCACTGTCAAATTGTTGCCGCTCATCAATGAAGGCCCGAGTTTTAATCAGGCTAACTAGTCCTAGAATCAGCTTCCTGATCCATACTAAATAAATTAGGACAACTCATCCTTGACCTATGTTGTATCTTATGTCACCAATCAGATACATTTTTACATCTTAATTTATAAGAAATATTCAACATACCTTTGAGATTCCATCACCTTGAATCACACAATCAGATACAAACCTTGCATCTTAACTTAGGAGAAATATTCAACATACTTTACATTTGAGACTATAGACCAGAGCTAAAACGTGAAGACATCTTGGTGCACAAGTGACGGCTTCTGCCCAGCCAACACCAGCAATGGTTGTGTGTGTGTGTGTTGGGTCACGCTCGACCTTATGCCTTCCTCCAACCTGTTGAGAGAAGAGATTGTGAATTTTCTGGTACAATGATGGTGACTTTCAACTTTTAATGATCTCATTATTTATCTAAGTCAGATAGTTTAGGGTTTTTTATTTATTTTTTCTGTGTGTGAGTGTGAGAAAGATAAACAAAGAGAGAGAGATAGAGCGTCAAAATACCCAAAACATGATATAAGAACAACATACAGCATCAACCATGCACGACCCAAGACACACAGCATGATATGTGATACCTGGAAGACACCCAATGCTATAGCCTTGGGTGCCTCAAACACCCCAAGAAAGACACCCAAGGCTATAGCCTTGGGTGCCCCAAACACCACAAGAAACACACCCAATGCTATAGCCTTGGGTGTCTTTTTTGGGGTGTTTGAAGCACCCAGGGTTATATTCACACAAGTAAAATAGCCTATGGTGTTAGTAATTCCCTGATGTACTGTACAGTAAGTCATCACACTAACTTGGTACTCAATAACAAAGGTTATTTACCATTGTTCAAGCTGTAGTTACGTATGTTTAAAGTGTTTTCTTTGCTGAAGGCATCAAAGCAAATTACATTGTTAAGTGACTATACATGACTGAAGAAAAACAATACAATAACATTATGTTCATAAACCATTAAAATACATATACAAAAAATTGCCCATCCTTTTCTCCAATTTCCTGTCCATTTGTTCACATTGGACTTCACAATGTCCATTCCAATTGATAAAAGAGGAGGGCAACGATAAGAAAAAAATTGGGAGTTCCTGAACCTGGCTGATGCCAGGTCCAAGGGCCAGGGTTCTCCCCCAACAGGATCCTGACTCCTGGAACCACTGGACAAACAAGCATGCTGGTCCAAAAGCCATTTACCTCTTGGAAGAAGCCTCCTGACCCCAGTTCAAAAGGATAAAAAAAAGGCTAACCAAGTTCAAGACCGGCTCTCCTTGTCCTAGGTTTGGCACTTCCTGGATGAGGAATTCCAAACCCTTAAAAAAAAAAGGGAACCTACGCAGCCTGACGCTGACTTCCGAGACACAGCAAATGCTGCTCCTAGGGTCAGTTACCTCCTCCAGGAAGCTCCTTATCCCAGATACAGAAATGTCCGAATCCTCTAGAACGGAGATATAATGTTCCGAGAGTAAGGCATTTCCCAGAACAGACTTCCGACCCCCGTCCTAAAGGGGTGGGGGAAAGGGGGCAAATGCAGTTGATGATTCTTCAAATTACATTGGTAAGTGACTATTGTATAGATTACTCATGAAAAGAGACAATACATACAGACATTACACCAATACAGTAATGTATTCTCATAATAAACCATTAAAATCTTGCACTTTTCTTCTACAATTTCATTTCCATTTGTTTATGCTGGACTTGACAATGTCCATTCCAGTTGATAAAGGAGGAGGGCAACGATAAGAGAAAAAAATGTGGAGTCCCTGAACCTGGCAGATGCCAGGTCCGAGGGCCAGGGTTCTCCCCCAAGAGGATCCTGACTCCTGGACATGCTGGTCCAAAAGCCATTTACATCTTGGAAGAAGCCTCCTGACCCCAGCTCAAAAGGATAAAAAAAAGGCTAACCAAGTTCAGGACCGGCTCTCCTTGTCCTAGGTTTGGCACTTCCTGGATGAGGAATTCCAAACCCTTAAAAAAAACGGAACCTGCGCAGCCTAACGCTGACTTCCGAGACACAGCAAATGCTGCTCCTGGGGTCAGCTACCTCCTCCAGGAAGCTCCTTATCCCAGATACAGAAATGTCTGAATCCTCTAGAACGGAGATATAATGTTCCGAGAGTAAGGCATTTCCCAGAACAGACTTCTGACCCCCGTTCTAAAGGGGTAGGGGAAAGGGGGAAAATGCAGTTGATGATTCTTCAAATTACATTGGTAAGTCACTATTGTATAGAGGACTCTATATTTCATTATTTCCATTCAAGTATTTATTCAAGTCAATTAGGAGAGAATATTATTGTAATACAACAGTTTTTTTTAACTGAAAACCATTCAAAAAGCTATTACGGTAACATCTTTTGAACAACGAAAGAAAATAATAATGGCAAAGAAAAAAAAAAAGATGGATTGGGAACGCTAACATATGTATACGTGCGCATTTAAGGATACCGCGTCATTTATCTTTTTAAGAATATATACAAAAGATTCTTTATTGTTTATTACTGAATATGTATTTGATTTAATTAATCTTTATACAGTATATGCAAAATGAACAATACAATTCAATAATACATAGAATATTAAAACACACAAGAGTATAAGAGACGACATTGTTGTCAGTGTTTCCTTCCAATGTATACGTGCACACTCAAGGAAACAAACATTTATCTTAAGAATATGTACAAAAGATCCATTATTGTTTATCACCGAATATGTATTTCATTGAATTAATGTTTATATATGTGAAATGAACAATGCAATTCATTAATAATAAGTAGAATATTAAAACACACGCGAGGAGACAAGACGGCATTGTTTTCGTGAGAGGCGATGGTTCTACATAAGAAACTGAAGAAAATAAGACCCTGGTTGTAGCTGTACTGAACTTAATTTTAAAAAAAATTTAATACCTGTATGTATGTTTTAAGTAATGCTATTTAAAGTTAATAAATGGAACACTAGAAGTAGCTAACCACTAATGGTAAAGAAATAAGGCGAGACGATTGGGAACTCCAACGTATGAACAGTAAGTGCGTACATGTGAAAACGTATCGTCATTTCTCTACATATGAATATGAAAACAACACTTATTTACTGTTCATACATGTTTTAAATAACATTTACAAATGTAAAACTAAAATTCTATTCACCAATGGTGGTAAAGTCTAAAACATAAGGACAGTCAATGAATATTGTGCGAGTTTTTACTCAGATAACGGTGTCATCAGGTTCAACTTCAACATAGACTACTGAAAGTACGCTGTAAGGTAAGTTAGCCTATTGTAAGGTGGTGAGCTTCATCTGCTGAAGGCACTCCACAGCTGTTCATTACTAATTGGTACATATTTTACGTTTCCATTGTTTACTGTCAGTACAGCTAGACCCCGACTTACGACTACGTGGACTTACGACCGCCGCAGATTTTTTATTAATTTTTTATTTAGACACCCATTTTCTATACCGAAACGTTTCCAGTTAATGTAGTCTCCATGTATAATTAGAAAATTATGGGGGCCCCATGTGCATTCAGCTGACTACATTAAAGGTTAAGTGCTCAATCACACTGTATCCATTCCTTATTATTTATTACTTTCACTGTACTGTATCCATTCCTCATTATTCATTACTTTTACTGTACTGTATTTCATTGTAGACTTTTTATTAAAAAAAAAAAAAAAAAATTTTTTTTTATCTATGTCGGACTTACGACCATGTCGGACTTACGACCTGGATTTGGGTCCCTAACCCCGTCGTAAGTCGGGGTCTAGCTGTAACTGGTAAATATTTTTCATGTCTAAAATTAAAAGTTGCTCCTAGCCCTTTCCATCAAGCACGGATTCAACCTAACGAAACTATTACCCATGAAAAGGTCGACCCCCAATTTATTGCCTAAAAATTTGGTCTTAAAAACACGAACTATATACGGAAAAGTGTGTAAACACACACACAAAACACATACAAATAAATAAGAAAATACTCACAAAAAAATAAAAAATAAAATTATTAAAAATGTGAGTCTACCCTCAAGTCTGCGCTTTATTATTAAAGTAATAAAGCACAGACTTAATAATAAAGCACAGACTTGAAGGTAGACTCACAATTTTAATAAATTTGTTTTTTATTTTTTTGTGAGAGTATTTTCCCATTATTATTTATTTGTATGTGTGAGTGTTTACACACATATATATACAATACAGTTGAAAGAAATAATTGTCCTAAGGGCAACACAAAATGAATATACATTTATTTGTAAACTAGTAAAAATGTATCCCCCCCACCCTCAGTCCGCAAATGTTATTCGCTGATTTGGCGATTCACAGCCATTTTGAGAACCTAACCCCCGCGAAGTTAGGGGACCCCTGTACTCTTCCATCATATCTCCAGCAGTCTTCCCTATCCATTAACTTTAGTAGGTTAGGTTAGGCAGGGAAAGTTGATAAACTTGACCTACCCATGGCTCTCTTCCTTTCCACATTTAGACTTGTGCATCTCTTGACCTAACTGGTTTCCACCATCCACTCCATATACAGTACCTAAACCATATCTACCTGTCTTTATGCAAAACCTTGTCAATATCCATCCACCTTCTTAGCTCTGAACAGGGCCTACTGTACTGTCTTACACCCTGGTTATCGCCTTGAGTACAGATATGTTCAATTAAGAGCTTAGCTATTAATATCAATGGACTTACCATACAGCAGCAGGTGAAATTTGTGTCCATCTCAGGTTATCTTCAGTTGGCTGGTTATGTTGATGATGCCACTTGGTGATGGTAGTAAAATATTCTTCCCAGCGTCTACAGTGTCATACCTTCTGGTCCACTGCTTCGGGAAGATGATGCATCATGTCACCTACAGATGGGGATTCTTTCTTCAGTAATGTTTAAGAAACAATGGTAAAATAACCTAGTCATAATTTTGTCTCTTCAAATGTTAATATACCATGAAAAGTTAATTTATTTACCATAATACAGGGTGTCTACTGGCCAGACAAAACAAAATTCCTTGGATTTTCCAGATTTCCCATGTGGAAATTTGAAAAATTCCAGGTACATTAATTCGGTATTTATTATGACAATAACAAAATTAGAGGTTTTCAATAATATGCACAGTATACACTATTGGGAAATTTAAAGATATAAAAATATATTAATCAAGAAATTGAAGATCTTTTCACGACCCACCCTAAGCCTAGTGATGAACATTGGCAAAAGCCTTGACAACCCCCTCCATATTTTTCTCCTTTGGATTTGTGTGATTCACGTAGGTCGAATTAGAGATTCCAAAAAAGTCGGAAATCTGGCAAAACCCAAAAAATCACACTCCTGATCCACCTATGATTAATGATTAATATGCGGAATAATCCACTTAAATAAAGTCACTTAATTATAAGAACAATTCATCTCTGACAATACTCATTACAAAATTATTTGGGATAACCTGTAATATTTGGATATTTGATCACAAACATGAAATATGACACTGTAAGTACACAGACAATTCAGTTATTGGAGTGGTCTATTACTGGAATTTGTTCCCAAAAGTTTAAATATTTGCCCATTATAAAGTGCATCATTAATTTATGGTCAGATTGATGTCAAAAACACAATATTTTAAAATTAAACTAAATAAGCATAAAATTCCAGGTTTATTTGTAAAATTCCCTGGCCTTTCCAGGTTTTCCAGACCAGTAGACACCTTGATAGTCTATATTTAAAAAAAAAAAAAAATGTATGTAAAGGTGATTTAAAACTTACGGGCACAGCGTAATTGAAATTTTAAATATCTAATTATGTCAAAGGTCATTAATTAACACTAATAACTATTTTTTATGTATAGGGGACCCAGATCCTTAATCAGCATGTAAAGTAGCACATTTGTATGAAATCTGAACAACTATTTTTTATCCCAAGTGTCGAAAACTAACTTTTAAAAATGTGCGGGTCGTGTCCTGTTGCGTCTGTGACAAAGGGTGTTGGCACTGGGGCCTTCGTTGTTGAGCATCGAGATCGTCTTAGTGATGTGAATGTGTAAATCGATGCAGGACTTTTAACGTCATTCCCATTATATATTTAATACCACTCTACATTATGAGGGCTTGAGCTGCCACCATTTATGAGGGCCTGAGCTGCCACCATTTATGAGGGCCTCGGTGTGCCAGTAACAATTCCTTTTACTCTCATACTTATTACCATTGGTAGCGTGACGATAGGGGGCTCGTGGGTAGATGTAATGATAGTATCAAGCAATAGGGAAGAAATAACGGTAACTACTGTAGGTAAATAATAGACACAATTATACAAATACAAAATTTATTTAAACATGAATATGAAATTAGGAGAAAGAATTTATTTGTACCAACAGACGAAATCTAGTACTAGGCCCTCAGGCTCAACATACTCACACCACTACTGGATGGACATATTCAATAACACTTCCAACCCTATTGGGTGGACATACTCAATAACACACAACTCTTATAGTCACTTAGCACCATAAAGACCAGGGCAACTGCCACTACAACACTCAGTCGTCAGGGGTGATACTCAAGCAACAGCCATGGGGTCCAGCCACCATGGAGTACTTTCCGACAAACTCTGGAGATCCCAGTGGATTAATTCCACCACACAAATAGCCCTACTGAGTTAGACACTCATCCACCAATGATGGGGGCTGGTAGTGGTGTGTGGCTTGGTGATCCGAGGTCACCTCGCAGGCCGAGCGTTAGGGCCAGACGAGCCAGCTATGGGGGCTATAGGTAGTCTGAAGGGTCTGACGGCCGGGTCTCACGAAGGTAACTGATCCTACTGGACCTCGGACATCTCCCCAGACATAGTGGATACAACATCCACGCTACAGACACGGCCTAGGCTGCGTTAGGGACCTGTATGGATGAAGGGACGGGCACTCACCAACGGTAGAAATGCCCGCGGCGCCCTCACTCAAAACAGACCAGGGAGTCCACCTACTTCTATTCCGATGAATTAATTTACTGTACACTCTGATGTTGAAACTGAGACTATGAACTCAGTTTCATTCCCTACTATTATCTTCACTAACAATGCTCTGACTCAGCTATCAAATGCAAAATTAAATTGATTACAAAGGGTTGGATGGCAACAGGTCCCAGCATACAGCGTCTGCTACTAAATCCGTGGATTATATTCAAAGTTCCCTTAAGACAAAGACGGGGAAACAGAGAAAACGGGGGACGTTAACACTGGGGGATTCAGAAGGTTTTGTGGACGTTTGAGCGTAATATGAATCCTTAAGGTTTTCAGGTTAGCCGTTATCACGATCATGACAACATACTCACCAGAGGAATAGGCCGGGAGGTATACAACCATAAAATCATTGCCATACGACAAAGTTTATCCAGAAAAATTTAAGAGTTGCGTTCATGGCAGTGATTGACCGTCCAAAGGTCGATCAGCGAGTGCAGTATTGTGCCTTTAACGAAGACAGTCCATAATGACAACAGTGACCGAGGTGGATTGAAAATAAATTGAAGTGAAACAAATCAAAATTGGGACAAGCAATCAGGCACTAGTGCCTGAGAGTAGCCAAGACATGGTATTTAGTGCTACAAAGAAAGTTTGTCTTTAGTGTGTGTGTGTGTATTCCAACAGACAGTAGCTGATTACGATCACCATTTAAAGGAGATACAGTGTACATAGTGATAGCAGAGATAATTTCGTTGATGAGAACTGGAAATGAGAATAAAAGTGAACCGGCCGAACTGCCCCGAAGGCATTGTTGCCGCCACAAGGATAGTTTTAATATTTTTCTTCTATGTGTTCTATAGGACAGTGACAGTGCATACAATCCACCATTCATAGCAAGATGCAGTGTTCAAAGTGACAGTATCTTGGACGGCAACATTGGACGACCGAGTGCCAGCGAGATGAAGCCCGGCAGGCAGCTAAGTGATTTTCTTAAAATAATAAGTCTGCCACTCATAGTAGTAATAAAGATTATCATCATTATTATCAAGCAGACAATTAGGATTACATCACCCACCTCCCAACAGTGGCAGTTGTCAAGCACCGGTGACCCACAGGTGTAAAGTACATAACAGGAAGAGGAAAGTTTGCGACGAGACATGAATAGGCATAGGGGCTAAAACCCCAGCATCACCAGTAAGTTGGTTGATATGCAATAACTGCAGAGAGAAGTCTGATGAACATTATGCAGGTCTGGGCCCTACGGCGTTTAGGACGGTACTGAATGCTGCTTGGGGAATCGGTCACGTCTCTGTCTTACTATTAATGGATATACAGTACAGTGTCTTGTCAGAACTGAATAGAATTTAAAATTTACTAACTGCAAAAGCAAGGTAAACGAGATGTCTGAAAATCATAGGAGAATAAGATACTGAGACACAAAAATAGAGGAAGCTAAATCCGTGTTGGTTGCCAAGCTGGAGCAGGTTGGGGAAGAGAACCGCACAAAGTCTGAGGAAGGAGGCAACACAGCAGAGGAAATACTTAAGAAGAGCTACGTTCAGGTTGTAGCAGGGTCAAAGAAGGTGACGAAGAGTAATGCAGGATCTGGACAGGTCCTCCAGCGGCTAGAGAGACTGCAGAAATGTGTTGAGTTGACGACTAGTAGTAGACCTACTGATATGGGAGAAGAGGAGTGTAGTGGATTTCTCCCCTACAAACGCTGTTTGTCGCTAAGTACCCGACCCCGCGAATTCGACAGTGTGTGCCTCGTGGTCTAGGTCAACCAGCGCCGCCCACGGAGCGGGGGTCAACTGTCTACCCACGCCTACCTCCGATATAAAAGACCTGACCTCGTGGTGACCACCCTCTTTTCTACCTACACCAACCAGCCAGCAACACCTCCTCCTCCTCCGCCTGCCTGGCGGTCCTCGCTCCCGCCGGAGAGCATGGCGACCCACAAGCTGTCCTCCTCTGAGCACCCTCACCAACCAGCTCTCTCTACATCACACTTGTAACCACGCTGCCACTTCCCAGCACCAAGCTGCATTGTACATCCAATACAACATGTATACAGAGAGCACATTGTCAGTTTCCTTTCTTCATCCCATCCTGAGTGTGAACCAAACAACCTGTTCCCCACAGGAGAAACAGGAATGTTCGGTGCGTAGGAACAACATAATAGTGTTTGGAGTCCCTGAGAGCCAGTCGGAGGAAGCTGAAATAAGTAAAAAACACGACAAGTTGCAAATTCAAAATATTTATGAGACAGCTTTGAAATTATCAGCTCCCTATCAGGACGTGAGGAGGTTAGGACAAAGGCAAGAGGACAAGTCCCACTCCCTCAGGATCACACTTGTAAGTGAGGCTATGAAATATCAAGTTATTCAGCAGGCAAAAAACTTAGCAAGGAGATACACATTTTGGGGTATATTCATAAACCCAGATTGCACGGCAATGCCTAAGGAACAGCACAAAAAACGCCTTAGGTTATATATATATATACAAGGGGACGGTAGTGGGAGCAAGAGCGCCAGCACAAAACCAGGGGACAGCGGGACACCCGCCATCCACTCTACTTCCCACCCAGGAGGAGGCGGGCACCACGTAAACAATGTCACATCTGACCACACCACGCAAACCACAAGGGATACAGTAAATGAGGCAACTACAGAGAATGGAGGAGGGCCGTAGTCAATACCAAGACCAGGGACAGTACAGAGGACAATTTCCGGCTTGAAAGTCGTGTACTGTACTACACTAATTCTGACGCGTTCCTGTAACACTACTGAGGGTACAGCAACCCGATATAGGTGTTGTAGAACTATTGTACAAAAACAGGAGAATCGAGCTCGAGGAATGCGAGTTCAATATAGATGGATATGAACCTGACTCACTTACAAATCTTTCCCAAGAAACTTGCAAGAGGGATGTGGTTATCTATGCTATGCAAGACCTTAAGAGTCAGCCAGGTGAGGGTGCAGGGAGAGGATGTTTTCAAAGAATCAAAGTGGTGTAAAATTAAACTGAATGGGAGACTTACTCATTGTTGGAGGTAACTACAGATCCCCAAACTGTAGCATATTAAACCAGAGGAACTAAAGATCCTTAATTGACAATGTAACGGTGCAGAACCCTAGCCACCTCCTTGCCATGGAGGACTTCAATTATGGTGACATCGACTGGAGAAATGAATCCATGCCAAACGACCTAAATAATCCAACCACTCTTTTCGTAAAATACGAGACAATTTTCTATTCCAACATGTTATTAATCCGACTCACTACAGAGGGAAGCAAACACCCAAACCACTGGACCTCATCATAACTAATGAGGAGGGTACGGTGGCCAATCTGGAACACCTAGCCCCAGTCACCACGGAACGTTGTCCTTCAGATTTAACCGTTACTTAGTTCATGACAAAACCAGGTCCAGGTTCATATATTACAATGGAATGAGGGAGGAGATGAGGAGTATACGCTGGCCTGACTCACTAAGGAATAAGAACGCAGATGCTACACTAAATATCATAGCCAGTAAAGTTAAACCAGTTGATCGATAAATATACACCAAAGACAAAATCCAGCGCCTCTAGGAATACAAGGAGACCACTACACATGAACCTTGAGGCAGTCGGCAAAGTTAAGAAGAAAACTCAGAATTTTGAGACATGGGTTAGGACAAATGATGAGCAGGACAGGAGAATGTATGCCAGATCTAGGAACCAAGCAAAGTCAAAGTGAAGAAGGGCTGAAAATGTTCCATTGGCAGATTGCTAGTTTGGTTATGTCAAACCCTAAGGCTTTTTACTGCTACGCAGAGTAGAAATTAAAAACACGAGTAGGCATATCGGATCTGAGGCTTGAAGATGGTAGTTATGCAGATTCTGATCAGGATAAGGCGGAGGCATTGAAAAAAACAATTTCATCGGTATTCACAAAAGAGGGTACGAACGATCTTCCTGCGTTTGAGGAAAGACGGTTTGACACAGAGCTGACCCATGTTATGTTCTTGGACGATGTTGTAAGAAATAAACGGTCAAAGGTAAGGATTCATAAGAGTCACGGCCCAGATATGGTACACCCCAGTGTTAAGAAAACTGCATAATAAGCTTGCGGAGCCCCTTATTAAGATCCTGTTCTGTAAATGCCTGGAGGAGCAAAAGGTCCCCGACGACTGGAAGATGGCTTATGTGAGTCCTATATTCAAAAAGGGCGATCGTTACTCCACGAATAATTATAGACCAGTGAGCCTGACCAGCATAGTATGTAAAGTACCAGAGAGCATCGTAAGAGATGCCATGATGGAACATCTGCTACGAAACAACCCTGTAAAGGATTGCCAACACGGTTTTATGCCAGGAAGATCCTGGCATTTGAACTCAAATTCTTAAACAAGGCAAAAATATCGACAATATATACCTAGATTTTGCCAAGACTTTTAACAGCATACCCCTTGAAAGGCTGAAAATAAAACTGGAAGGGTACGAGATTTGGGGAAGTGTCCTAGCATGGATCAGAGTTTCTACATGACCACAACAGTGTGTGGTGATAAACGGTACAAAATTGTCATGTGTACCTGTGACTAGCAGGGTACCACAGGGCAGTGTATTGGGCCCATTGTTGTTGTCTGTTTCATTAATGACATGGCTGAAGCTATACACTTCTCCATAAAAATGTTTGTGGATGATGCCAAGTTATTTAGGGAAATTAAGAACCAAACAAACTGCAATGAGCTGCAGAAGGAACTCTATGAGCTTCAAGAATGTTCGAGGAAATGGCTGCTAAAATTCAATGTCACCAATAGTAAGAAGGCATATCACACGTCCCAATAGACGAAGAGACTGCATTAACTGAGACCGAACATGAAAAGGACCAGGATATGTAAGTCAACTATGAACTTAAGTTCTCAGGCCATTGTGAGGAGGTGAATCAGGCAACAAAACTAGTAGGTCTTGTAGGAAGGACGTTCAGATATCTAGACGGTCCGTCCCTCGTAACGATCTTCATTAGCAAGGTGCTTCCCCGTTTTGAGTACTGTCACCCCGTCTGGTCCCTGATATATGCTACGAATGTCAGTTGATTGAAAATGTCCAAAGGAGGGCCACCAGACTGGTGCCTGCGCTTCAGCTACTCTGAGAGATTAGAGCGCATGAAATTGCCTAGCTTATACTACAGGCAGGCAAGGGGCGACCTAATTGAGGTGTATAAACATCTCAAAGGGCACTACTCAGTTGAGTGCCCTTACCTGGAGCTGGCAGATGCTCGCCCCACTAGGGGTCACAGTTCAAGGTTGAAGAAGCCAGAAGCCCAGAAAACTGAGGGGGAAACCTTTTCAGGGTGAGAATTGTAAACTCTTGGAACAAACTACCAGCGTGTGTTGTGACGGCACCGAAAGCAAGCTGTTTCAAGACAAGACTTGACCAACACCGGAGCAGGTTGAGATACATTCAGGAGCCCGTACAAGCCCAGTACTTGCCAACAGTGCGTAACAGAGATGTGACCGATCGCCAAAACGGCTAACATGCCGATCAGTGGAGAAGGGGCAAAAAGTAAACAAGTTTACAACAGGGTCACTATAACACACTATAGTATTGTATTTTACGGCATATAAGACGCACCTTCCATTTCAGCAGGAAGCTTCTAGGGAAAAAATTCCCTCCTGTAGCCATATTTTTCTTAAAATAATATATACAGTGCCAGTAATTGTGAGGAATAAAAAAAAAAAAAAAAAAAAAAAAAAAAAAAAAAAAAAATATACTGTATTGTCAAACCAATAAATGAAAGTTTAACACAATCGCCATTTGCATACACTCCTTGCTACACCATAGCAACGCAGCCAAGGAGGAACGTTACCTCCGCCGACTCTCTAGCAATGTTCCTCCCCCAAACACATGCTCCCCCCACTCAGCCAGCTAACTCGTGTGCAAAGAAATGTAAACAGGTAACTTGCGTTTTACGAGCGTTTGATTTAAGTGTTTTGGAATAACGCGATTGTTCAATTAATACCAAAAGCTAACTTACGCGCACCTGTTTTTGAAATAACGCGCCCAAGACGTACAGGCTGGTTAAAACTGCGTTTAACACTAAAAAGGTACTGTATGTGATAAATACACAAGGCAAATGATAGCACAGAGAAAAAGTAGTGCTCATGTGAACTGAGAAAGTGATACACAAGAAGCTTGCTGTAGAGTCCAGCAAGCTTCCCGCATATCGCTTTCTCAGTTCACACCAGCACTACTTTTGCTCTGTGTTATCATTTGCCTTGTGTATTTATCACGTACAGTACCGTTTTAGTGTCTGAGCATGTCTGGGGTGCCTAAAGCTAAAAAGGCACAAAAAACAATCGCAATGGACGTGAAATTAAATGTGATCACCCGCCTTTCAGAGAGGAGAGCATGTATCGGAGGTTGACCGCGTTTTTGGTTTAAGTCAGAGCACTGTTCGTACCCTGTGCGGTATATGATGGTTCCCCTATCATGTACCATTTATATGTATTCTTATGGGAAAATTGTTTAATTTACGCATTATTGAATTAAGCGGTGGTTTTCAAGAACGCAACCCCCGCAAATTTAAATGATAGATTCCAAGAGTTACTTACCGAGTCCGTTGATTTTGTTTAGTGTGGCTCTTTTGTCCTCTAAATGGTAGAATAACAAACAAACTGACAATAAGCCAAGGGTGAATTATGACGTCTATAATGACAGTAAAGTTTGTGGCGACTTTATCAATGAGACATTCAGCGGTTAAAGGTCAGGTTTTGGTACAATTAGGAAGCATCTATGTCTGTGAGGCAGCTTTCTCATCTCACAATTATTACCATAACTGTACAGCACAGTATATCAGACTTTAACTTAGATAATTGTATATTATGTTGCTTAACCTTGTATACCCCCAAGTATAGAAAATTAATGATAATGGACACACGTCACATCAGTAACTTAAATCAGTCAAAAGTCAATTATGCTTTACCTGACGCAGCATAATTGACTTTAAATGTTCTAAATATTACCTTTAATTATTTCAAATGGCAATAATTAACACTAATTACTCGATTTTTTATTGTAAACACACATCCTTATTCAGCATGTACTGTTATATTTTGGTATGAAATAAGAACAAAATCCATGGTATGACTCCAAGTGCCAAAATGCAAGGTTATGGTCAGGCATATTTTTGCCACCAAACAAAATTGCTTTGTAAAGTGAAAACTAATGTGATTATATAGTAAAGAGTTTATATTTGTAGTAAAATGTATATAAAGGTGATTTAAAACTTACAGGCGCAGCATAATGTTGTTTGTAAGTGCAGCCCACCCCAAATTCGCCTGAGTTAAGATCTCAAAATGGCCTCGAATAACAATTGTGGATGGTGGGTACTTTTTTTTCTTGTGTACAAAGAAATGTATATTACCTTCATGTGTTTACCCTTAGGACAATTATTTCTTTTACCTGTAGTATTGTATTTGTGTGTGTCTACACACACACATATTTACAATACAGGTAAAGTAAATTACCTGTACTGTCTCTAGATCGAATGGCTCCCTGTCGCAGCCACGAAAATGCCGGCAACTTTAAAACTACCCACAGACTTTCTTGGATACATCCAAGGTGTCATCCACGAATAACCGAGAACCGCGAAGTAAAAAACCACAAACATGGGGGAGAGGGGGGTGGGGGTGCATACTGTATTCAAATATCTTTGATTAACTCAAAGGTCACTAGTTAACACTAATTTTTAAATTGTGAACCCATGTAAGTTTTATCTTCGTATGAAATTTAAACAAAATTCATAATATGGCCCCAAGTGCCAATACATAAGGTATTAGGTCAGGCTTTCCTCCCACTCCATACATCTTCATTGTTTCAGTGCCTCTTGATTCACACTAACACAGACCTTCCCGACAACTATAAATGCTGTCATGAGTCCTATTTTTGCAGTGTAAATATATTTAATGAACTAATCTCATGTTATGGTTATGATGACAAGTGTCTCGGTAACAATGAGAACTGTTACACGACCACATCAAAGGTTTTCTGGTTAATATAATGAACTTCAACTCACCTCCTATGGGATTTGTGTCCAGTTAAAGAAAGTTAACACAGCCATCTTCTCCCATCTTAGGTCAGTGTCAGCAACTGAAGCAACAGTCAACACACCTGGGTTAACAACATCCTACTCCAGCAATCTTCAATGGCAAATAAGTTGACAGCCGGAGCACTGAACCACACCTGCAAAGTAAACGATTTCAGGTAATCATTACCGTACATATCACAGCAATACCTGGGGAAATGTAATGCATCTGGGTCTTACACTTAAGTCATCATAATCCTCATTAAAAAATAATTAATGTACTGTATACTGTTCATGGCTTAACACTTGTGGGGTTTTCATATGCAAATGCATATGCAAATTTGCATATGAACTGAAAAATTACAATAAAATAATTTTATCTTTACATATGAATGCTAGCTATGCTGTACTGCGCACATCATAGTCATTCCTAAAAACCCCCTTTAATTCATATTACGCTATATAACATTCAAATCCACCGCGCTTGTAGAATCTCAGAAAACGGGAAACATTGATAAAGGATAACTCACCTACTCAATGTTACTGAATCATGTCTTGTATTGTGCCCAGGTCCGGTTAAATAATATTAATTGTATATTAGGGTGTCATACGGAGGCGAATTTTTTTTTTTTGAGTTTGAAAAATCGGCCCATGGTATTAATGATGTAGTTCTATGTGCAGAATTATGTGATATCTTCAGATTTGAAAAGTTTTCATTTTTTGCTAGGTAAATTTTAACTTGAAATCTTATGAAAATTCAGTATTCCCACCCTTTTACCAACACCACTAAATAGCTTATTTAAAGTAAAGTAAATGTATCAGGTTAATTTATTAGGATGAAAATGATCCAGAATAGTGAAACGAATGATCTTGACACATTTATTAAATTTAATATTCCTTTAGAAAACAAAATCATCAAATACAAAAACCGGTTTTACTACTACCATAGAGAACATGTCTTTCTTGCTTCTGTTTCTACTCATCACGTCCCTGCTGACCACCTGAGCTCGGATGTAGCCTTCCCTCCTCTCCTGGCTGTACACGTGACTGCTGGCCTCGCTCACTTGCTGTACACAACGCTCTATACTCTGGGTGTGCGAGGGCCAGGCAGGGACATGCATGGGGTTGTCCAGGAAAGCTCTGACTTGAACATTGGTAAGGCTGCAGGTAAGAGGGGGCTCACTGCCAGCCTGGATGTTATCCAGATCTATGAGATCAGTGAGGGTCTTGGCACCTAGATTGACTTCAGGAGTCTTCCTGACCCTGAAGGAATCGTCACCAACTGATTCGTCATGCCCAGATCCTCTCATAAGTCTCATATCCAAGATCTTTTTGACTGCCACTCTTCTCTCCTCCTCATCCTTACTGCAGAGCATTGTCTGCAGAACTGCCTCGGGATGAGCATACCAGGAAGATCTCCTCACAGTCTGCTCCACAATCTGAACAACCTTCCTTGGCTGACTCCTCAGGAGCTCAAGCTGGAAGAGAACATGCCTCGGACCTTCGGAGAACGATGACTTGACCTTGGTGTTGAACCAATTTGGCAAGTAGACACTCACGATGAATTGGACAATAAGTCTCAGGTTGTGAAGCTGGTTCCCTTTCAGTTTATGATGAGCGACCCAAATTCTGCAGAACCTGAGAGCCGTTGTGAGCCACCTAGAATGTGAGACTGGACCTATCTGCAGGTAAGCAAGTCTATCAGGCATGACCCCAGTTTTGATGGCACTGCAAATCATGTAACCATAGTAGTGGCTCAGTACTCAGGTCGTCAATGACAGTATGTGCAAGCTCAACGAGTGGAGGGCCAACTGTGATTTTTTCAAAGCTCGGATTTATTTCTAACTCAGTGGCAGAGTCCAGCATCTTGCCAAGAGGACCAGACCATCTGTTGTTTGAAAGAGTCTTGCCATCCAGCTCCTGGATCAGATGTCTGAGTGGCAACTCGTTGGTGTGGAGGTCACAAACAATCCAGACCAGCTTCCTCCCAATCTTCCGCTCTATCCACTGTATGACCCCCCCTTGCCATCCTGTGTTCGTGTTGGTGCTGTCCCCTCCAATGGCCTGCAGGGTCTGGTCTACGTTCCTCTCTCTGAGCCAGTTCACAATGTTATCTGCCACTATCTCACCTGGTTTCCTGATGTCACCTTTCTCTGGAGTGAAATGCCACAAATACTTCCCTCCTGGTTCACTGCAGCAGGAGTAGTGTTCCTCCTTCACCATGGCAGGGAACAACTTGTCAGAATCTCCAACTTTCATGAACACTTTAGTGTCATCCCTTCTCCCATCAAAGAACAAACAATTGATTCCATTTTCTCTTATCCCCTTATCAAACTCCTCTTCTAGGTTACTGACAAGTTTCTCCTGAGCTCTCCTTACTTTATGATCTATCATCAGGTGTTATCAAACCACCGTCAATCCAGGCAGCTGTTGCTATCTCTGCAGTTTCTCTGAAACCAGTGTGGTGTCGCATGCTGGCCAGAGCTATGCTCGGGATATCTTTCCTATTTCGAATGTTATGCCTGGAAGGTTTGGGATCATTATTTTCTGGGTTAGGGACAAAGTCACCATTCTCCTGGTCAGCACTCGGATCAGCTATGGGGAAGTCATTAAACTCTGAATCAGCTTGACTCCAATCATCGGCCTTTTTTACCTCACCCTGGGCCTTCTCAAGTCTCTTTTCCTCGGCAACTCTTCTCCTCTTCTGTCTCTCTGTGGCAGCCTCCTGTCTCTTGGACTCCGGAATATCTTGGCTAGAAATCATGAGAGCCCCTATACTGCCAGTCTTCTCTCTCTGTGCTTTGACAAATGCCAGTTCGATCACAGGAATCTTCAGTTCACGCTTGCAAATACAGGAGATGTGGGCCTTGGATTTACAGTCACGATCGCATCCAAACTCAGGACAGAGAACAATTGGGCACTTGCAAGTAATTATGTCAAATAACTGGTTCAGTTGCTTGGCAAAGCTGTCCTTAACTGCAAGTTTTCCTCTCCCAAGAGAGATATCTCTTGCCTTTTCCCAACTGGCTAGCAGTCTCTCACTAATCTTCTTCTGACTTGTTATGACTGGAGGCTTGAACTGAGCGTTAGCCAGAGTGTACTGTGCCAAGACAGCTTTGGTCATATCACTGGCAATGTCTTTGTTTGTGTAAGTTCTTTGGTTCTTTTCACTGATTTGCCTGATTAAAACACCGTATCTCAAAGCATCTCTCAATGTAGGCAACTCCGACTTCAGGAGCTCTCTCCCAGACCCAAGATAGTGACTGAGATGGCTGGATTTTTGGTTCCTCGTCCTGACACAAGCAGCCATCGCAAATATTATCAACTTATAAATGCATCAGAATCTGAAACAGAAAAAAATATTGTTAGTTGGGTTGTTAAAGAATGAAGTCAGAAAGCAATGTTCACTATTTAATTGTAATGCACTAATGCAGCTGTACGTTAGATTTTCGATAAATTTCACGCTAAAATTTACCTAGCAAAAGGATGCAAAATATTGAAACTGAAATTATTTTCTGTTTATATACACTAAAATCTACCAAAAAAGTGATGGGCCATTAGTTTTAGCTGATCTTCCCTCCTATGACACACCCTATTGTATATATTCATAGCACTAAGGAGAACTCGTATTCATAGCACTAAGGAGAACTCAAGGTATCTATAAGATGATTGGGAAAGTCCAGATGATCATGACTAGTGTACTTTAGGACTAAGTGTAGATCGTGGTTTGAAGGTCATACTATTTACCTCTGTTAACGTTTAGCGAACATAACTTCCGCAAATATATGAAAATACATGAGAACAATGATCTGCAAAAAGGATAAATGTATCAGAACTATGCGAGGTGTTGGAAGTGACCCAGAAACTCTACTTGAAAGGAAATATCTTGTATGCATCGGTGTGAACTTAATACACCTCGTATCCTCGGGTGACGTATACCCACGACATGTACAGTGATCAGAGAATCTTATGTCTGTGTTCAAATAGTGCAATGTGTGAGAGGAGGATCCCTAATTACCAGTTGTAAGTGAAGTGGATATACCCACGCTATGAACATTCGGCTTTTGTTTCAGGGCAGCGTCCCTTGTACCCGGACTCCAGGTGTGAGTTGATGACATAGCCCAATTAATTTCCCCAAGAACGGTCAAACCCGAACCGCATTCTAGTGTGTAAGTTAGGATTAAAATATTTATTTATTTATAAGACACCAGGTCACAATCAACGGGAAAGTGGTCATGTGAGAACCATGTGAAATCAAAGTAAAAATTAAAGATTGGAAACTGTAGGCCTACGTCGGTGAGATGCGTGGGACCTTGTAGTGGATTTCTCCCCTACAAATGCAGTTTGTCGCTGCGTAGCCGACCCCACGAATTCCACAGTGTGTGCCTCGTGGTCTAGGTCAACCAGCGCCGCCATACATCACGAAGCGGGGGTCAACTACTAAGCCACGCCTACGCCCTGCTATTTAAGACCTGACCTCGTGGTGACCTGTCTCTTTTCTACCTACACCAACCAGCCAGCAACACCACCTCCGCCTGCCTGGTGGTCCTCGCTCCCGCTGGCGAGCATGGCGACCCACGGGCTGGTCCTCCTCTGAGCACCCTCACCAACCAGCTCTCTCTACATCACGCTTGTAACCATGCTGCCTTCCCAGCACCAAGCTGCATTGTACATCCAATACAACATGTATATAGAGAGCACATTGTCAGTTTCCTTTCTCCACCCCATCCTGAGTGTGAACCAAACATCCTGAACCCCACAACCTCGTTCCTCAGTGGCACCTACTCTCTCATTAACTCAGGTCAGTGAACTTCATCGGGCTGTATTCAGGCCTAAAAAAAGAGACTTATATAGAAGTTATTACAGTTAAGACTTTGCCTGATGTATAAAGTGAAATAGTAATGTGGTGGGGTGGGTGATAACGGCCCATCTGGCAATATTTCTCAGTGGCACTGCCTCTCTCATCAACTCAGGTCCCCTGCGCGCTCTGAACTCACCAGAACGGCTGCCATTACCCCAGTGAGCGTCCCACCATGTGAGATGACTACTCCCAGCTATGCTACTCCACTGTGAACCTGTGGATTCCCAGCATACCACCACAAATGAGTAGGAATACATAATGAAATGCTTGAGAAACTCCGCGGTCGTCACTTGGAGCGACCTATCCTACCAGGCGTAGAAACAGTACTGGTATGTCTCTTGGTGAAGCCCTCGTCTCTACCCACCGAGGGCGGTGTGCGAACGAGGTGCCTGATACGTGTACCTAGAAATTACAAGGAGTCCCATACTTGCAGGTGTGGAGTGTAACAGGTGTGGTGAGCTGGTGGTACAGGGAGGTGAGATGGTTTTACTATGTATGATAACCTAAGGTGCTATATTCCATACAGGTGGAGCAGTCTGACATGTTGAGTGTTATTGTAAGACGGGATGACCGAGGTAAGGAGGTCACTCATTGTTATGCAATAAGTATGTGGATGACACGCAATTAATGTAAGACGTCTGTTGTCGAGCAGGGTAACCAAAATCATCGTTCTTCGGAGGAAGGCCAACTCACTTGTATTTTAACGGAATGCAGTATGTGTTATAAGGAATAAATTAGTTAAGACATGTTAAGGTTTCACCCTTCTTTCCCCTTATCGATCTGGACAATGAAAAACCTAACCCAATGCCTAGTCCACTCTGCCCGCTACCTAACGAGCTACATACTGCCCAGAGGGAGTCTGGTGGCAGCAACCCTTAGAAATTAAGAGTAGGGTCAAGTTATCCCCTTAAACTTAGTGATCCTAGAATCTGGCAGCATAATGCAAGAAGCACATTTGGCAATGTTGGTGTGACCTGGCACCTACAAGTATGGAGACTTTTTAGGCGAGGGTCCACGTCAGGTGCTCTTTGTGGACCCATATTACGGGTTTTGTTTCATTTCCAATATCTTATAAGCATTGGTTAACTAGTGAACTATATGCTTGTGTAATTATTGTTCTTCCTCGAGGAGGAGGAGTGAGAGAGAAGCCATATTATTTTTCAATGGCGTCCTTATCATGTCCACAAAAAAAATAAAAAATTAACCATGCTGCTTCAAGATAGTTGCTTCTATTGGTACCAGATATCAAATTAAGTTCTTTCTGCCTAATATGATGAGGGGTCGGGGGTAGGGGGGGGGGGGGGGGGGGGTGTTCCCCGACTAGGAAGTGATACTCTTTCCACACTAACCTGGCCCGTAGGCCATGCCCCTCTTCTATACTAATACCTGAAGCTGATTGGTTCATAGAAAATTCAAACTAAATGGATTATCAAAATGCAAATGATATCAAGGCATTATAACTTCAAAGAGGATGTCAGAAAATTTTAATATTTATTATAAAAGGTTGATATAAATACGTTCTTATACACGCACGGTCCAGGGGTGGGGGCTAAAAACGCTCAGGGGAACTTTTTAGATCAGTGTTTATCTTCTATTGCCCACAAATTTGATGTACTTGGATTCTGTGAGACCAAACTCACTAACGATATTGACCATTTGTATAACATTCCTAATTATAATAGACACTGCGTCAACACGTCACGACACAGTGGTGGTGTCACCCTATATGTTGATATCAAGTATAACACTTCTGTAAGAGATGATTTAAAGGTTCAGGAGGAGTACACGGAGTGTGTTTTCATTGAATTACGTAACGACACGCGAAATATCCTAGTAGGGATAATCTACAGAAGACCCCACACTAATGTAAGGAATTTTCTTGATAAATTTTCGGAGCTTATCTCTATCATAAGTTCGGAGAGGAAAGACTGCTACATCACAGGAAATTTCAACCTTGATCTATTAAAATCAGAAACCGACACCTCAGTATTAGACCTTCTTGCTTCCTGTCATTCTAAACTCTTTTTCAACACTATAACCAAACCCACTAGAGTAACTGCCACATCTGCCACTGTGATAGATCATATCTGGACTAGCAACACTCCTAACAACCTAGCAAGTGGAATTATTTATAACACTATCTCAGATCACTTCCCAGTTTTTGCCATGTATAAAACAGCCACAGGACCTGAAAGGTTTAGTAGTCTCAATTCAATACAGAGACTACTGCGCCGACAACATGCTCCTTTTTGAAAACGACCTAATGAATGCTAACTGGGATCTTGTCTATGCCTCCAACAACCCTAACGTGAACAGCTGTAACTTCTCTAGCATCTTCAATGCTTGCTTGATTTGCTTCCCGCTCAAGACTAAGTCTGTGAAAACTGTATCCATTTCCAAAACCTAAATCACAAGCGAAATTAAGATAATGATAAAGGAAAAACACAAACTCCAAAGGAAATCTGCAAAAAGACCCATAACTTTTGGTGATGCTTACCGAAGTATCAGAAATAGAGTAACTCAAGCAGTTAGAAATGCCAGACGTAACTATTATACAAATAAGCGCCAGTCAGCATCAGGCGACAGTAAGAAAACCTAGAATGTCATAAATTCTATTCAGAACAGGAACACTCAGCCTTTGGCCCCCCACTCAGCTTTTATGATAAACGATTCAGTTATAACAGAACCCTCCCTCATTGCCAACCACTTCAATTAATATTTTATTAATGTTGGCAAAAATCTTGCAGAGAGCATCCCTGATCATGAGGAATTTAGAGCCTACCTGCAAAACAGAGAGCAAAATGAACTATTCTTATCCCCCGTCACAGCAGATGAATTACTGGCCATCATAAAAATGTCCAAAGATGCAGCAGCAGGCGAAGACAATATACCAATGAGCATCATTAAAAAAGTGGCCCACTTATTAGTACCTGTTCTCCTCCACATTTGTAACTCCTCCTTCACTAGGTGTCTTTCCTGATAAACTGAAAATTGCTAAAGTCCACCAGACATATAAAAAATCTGGGGACAAAAGTCTCTTCAAGAACTACTACCCCATATCAGCCCTCCCAGCCTTGAGTAAGATACCGGAAAAGCTAGAATGAAATAGACTAAATTCCTTCTGCAATGCCAATGACATCTTTAGACTCCCAGTTTGGATTAAGAGCTAGAAGGTCGACTGAGAGTGCTCTGCAAACCTTTACTAATGTCATCTTAAATTCCTTTGATGACAGTCAGTTCACAGTCGGTATATTCTTGGACCTCTCTAAAGCCTTCGATACTGTCGACCATACCATCCTCCTTTCAAAGCTTGAACATTACGGCGTTAGGGGCCTGTCCCACAATTGGTTTACCTCATATCTGTCCAACAGGATGCAATATGTCCGTTATAATAACCACCAATCTGACTCCTCGCCAATCTTGTATGGAGTCCTCCAAATTCAATTCTCATTTCAGTACTGTTTTTGTTGTACATAAACGACATAGTCCACGCCAGCTCACTCATAAAATACAACGTATTTGCAGACGATAGTAATCTCAATGCCAGCAACTCCGACCTCCATTCCTTGATGAGAACTATGAACACTGAATTAACTAAGGTCGGGACCTGGTTAATACGTAATAAACTGACTGTAAATTTTGAGAAAACCCACTACACAATCTTTCACGGAAGAAAAAACTTACCTCTAGACTTGAACCCCCTTTAACTTGGTAATATAGTCCTCAAACGCAAACACAATACTAAATTCCTCAGAGTTATTGTTGATGAGAAACTTAACTGGAAAACCACATACAAGCCATTCACAGTAAAATCAATAAACAGAGCGGTATCATGTATCACACTCGACAGTCACTCATTCTCACAGCAATGAAAGAAATCTATCATGATCTTGTTTACCAACACCTGATACACTGTCACACACTATGGGGGGGCCTCTGGCTCTTCAAAAACACAATCTCTGGTTACTGCATACAAAAGAGAGTTGCACAGACAATGACCTACTTGAAAAAATCAGATCACACAAACGAAAAATTTGCTATATTGAAATTTTTTAAATTCTAAGATATTAACACTTACTGCTGTGCCCTCTTTGTTTACAAATCTATCAATCACTTGCTTGACAATAATTACTTCCAGTTCCGGAATAATCAGAGATGCAACTTAAGGCACCCAGAGCTACTGAGACCACCCCCCATGCACTCCTCTCAGTCCCAGACCTCCATAAAATATCATGGTGTGAAGGTATGGAACAACTTACCCCCACCCATCCGAGCAAAGACTACGCTCCCTTCCTTTAAATCATCTCTAAAAAAATATCTATTGTCGAAGTATTAATATTTCTTGTAACACTTATTATATTTACAGTACCTGCTTTTATTGTACCACCAAATCCGTTTCATCAGAAATTATCATGTAAATAAATAAGTAATTACCATTGCAATACACATAATTGCCAACTAGACATAATCCTGAAAGCTCTGTCCTCTTGTTCAACCTTATTACTGCACAACCCGGGTTGTACTGCTCCCCCATTATACTTATGTTTTTAAATTCCACTCTAATTTATAGGTATATGTACTGTATATATATATATATATATATATATATATATGCAAGTAAATCACTGTAGGTGATGTGAATTACACGAAAGCGCTTGGGAACTCGTGTTTTCTTCTTTCCTTGTGGTTATCAGCATATATATATATATATATATATATATATATATATATATATATATATATATATATATATATATATACAGGTAGTCGTCGACTTACGACCTAGATTGGTTACGGCCGCCCGGTCGTAAGTTGATCTGGTCGTAAGTCGGCCTATGTTATAATTACCTTACGTATATTATAATGTGTAATGATAATACTGTATAATCATCTTTAAGTCATATTTTATCAACACTTTCTTTGTTCATTATTGTTACGGTCGTCAGGTTTAAGTAAATCACTGCATACTACAGTACAATTTAATTACCTTACGTATATTATAATGTGTAATGATAATATAATCATCTTTAAGTCATATTTTATCAACATTTTCTCTGTTCATTATTGTTACGGTCGTCAGGTTTAAGTAAATCACTGCGTGTTTGTAATTGAGCGCGGGGATGCGCGCGGCTCCAGCTCCCGGCAGCGCCAGGAGGCTGGGGCCAAAACTGTCGTACCGCCGGTCGTAAAGTCGAACAGACGTAAGTCGCATAGGTCGTAAGTCGACGACTACCTGTATATATATATATATATGCTGATAACCACCAGGAAAGAAGAAAACACGAAGTTCCCAAGCGCTTTCGTGTAATTCACATCTTCAGGGGTGAGTACAGACTAGATAGAGTAATGCAGAACAAGATGAATATATACAGAGGAGGGTGAGACCAGGTCCACAATGGTCAGGTAATGACCCTACTAATCTGTAAATGGCACACAACGGTTGGTGGTTGGGTCAGATGGGACAGTGACCCGCCCTCTCACCTGATCACAAATCACTGTCCCATCTGACCCAACCACCAACCGTTGTGTGCCATTTAAAGATTAGTAGGGTCATTACCTGACCATTGTGGACCTGGTCTCACCCTCCTCTGTATATATTCATCTTGTTCTGCATTACTCTATCTAGTCTGTACTCACCCCTGAAGATGTGAATTACACGAAAGCGCTTGGGAACTTCGTGTTTTCTTCTTTCCTGGTGGTTATCAGCATATACCTAGATCACGCGCACCTACAGTGATTTACTTGCATATATATATATATATATATATATATATATATATATATATATATATATTATATATATATATATATATATATATATGTGTGTGTGTATATATGTATGTATATGTATAAATAAATAAATACAAATAATAAAAAATAAAATAAATAAATAAAAAATAAAAATAAATAATAAAATAAATAAATATTGAAGTGATAACCGTGGTAACATTATGGGATGTACTTATTACTACCATGCTATTGACCTATTCCAGGTGATACTAAATGTTACATAATACTTCCTTGAGATAAATGTATAGTATATATCAGGTGCCTCAAAGAGAGCTCAGGTTCTCAACTGGCTCAGCCATGTTAATATTGTTATTATTATCCACTCTGTATCTGCATTTTTCTGGCTAAATAAAATGTTTCAATTCAATCAGCTATAGACGAGGGGCGCGGCTTACAGGCCAGTTTAGCATGGAAATACTATAGGTAAGGTTAGGTAGGTTTCTTTGGTTAGGTCAGGTTCTATTAGGTTCTATGCATCGTTGTATCGTTTTTATTACTTATCATGCAAAGAACATCTGTGAAAAAAAGTGATATTGAACAACTTTTGGTGTTAGGTGTCTGCTCCACCATTACCCAATAAATTATAGATTAGCAACATCTAAAACAATCTATAAAGAAGTCAACTCTCGACCTCAGGCAGACAGCTGCTCTTGACTTCTCATCAAAGTTAAATTAATCCAGGCCGGACCACTCTCATCAAGTATTACTGTATATTATGTTAGTGTCACTTGGTGGGGTTAAGATTGACACGGCAGGAAGGGTCATAAGTCGTTAAGTCAATCATTACTGTGCACATTTCCCAAAAACTTTCATTTCCACCGCTGTGTTTATCATGAAATACTTTTTTCACGCCTAAATCGTTTGCCTGTGTTTGCATTTTAATTGCCATATAACTAAATACTGTATACCGTATTGTACTTCCATCCCATGTAAAGTCCATATGCTTTTTGGGTATTGTTACATTTTCAACCAAGATGCAGCCCAAGGTTTTTGACTTCCAAAATGAATAGATCTTAAGAGCCTATCTTCTGAACCTTACTTTTTCTTGTCACAATTGAATGCGAGATATATGGGGAACACTGCTCAACTCGAGAGCCATATTGGTTGAACATGCAAATTTACTTTTATTTTTAATTTTTGCTGGTTAACCCGGGGACCATGCTTCATTTTAATCACCAAAGACATATGAAGCTTTTTAACAATCTGAGTGAAATTTTCGTACAAAATATAAGTAGGCTACAGATATACGACCAACGTAGCCGACTTACTCAATTGTAACTTTATATTGCAAAATCCCTATAAATCTACTAAAGAAGCTAACGGACCTCCTCTGGGATTTAATTAAAGTAGGTATCTAGTCCACAGACCTTTACAAGTGGCAGTAATCGTCTACTAATAATGTATGAAAATAAATAAATATGGCGACTTGTTCATCACAACACATTAGCAGCTCCGGCAATACTTACTTATATACCTCCACTCAGACAGTGTCTTGTCACATATTATATCATAAACTGTACATAACACTATAAACTTCTACAAATTATCGTATAATTTAACTTAGCTTTCATTTAAACACCCAAAAGCGTCCATTGTGCAGAAGACACACCGGTGTTTCACTTCCTCCATGACGCCTCTCGAAATTTGAGGAAGGAGGTACTCGTCGACCAATCACAGGCCGTCTTGTACCACCAGCTGAAAACTGACCAACCACATGCCAGCTTACATGGATTAATATCGTCAGAGACCAATCAGTGACTTACCTGACATCTTCTGCTGAAAACTGACCAATTACACGCAGGATTTCAAACCATTTCGCCGTGAAGACCAAAGTAGATGGATATTTAAAGATTTATTCAATAAATATTCCATTTTCTTATGTAAATAGACAGTTTAGGAGTCTAGATACACGACAAATGGTAAATTATAAGTAGATGATGCAAGGGTAGTCCAAGAAAGGTGTTAATAGCGTATAGAGATCAACAAGTAAAATTAACTCTTTATTGGCGATCATGAGTCACCCAATAAGGTCCTGTCGCGAACCACGAACCCCGGGATTCAGACTCGTGAACCCCAAGCAGTAGACACTGATACATTATTCTGGGTGACTGTACAACTTGAGGATGAAGGATAGGAGTCTGGACTAATGGATGGTGGAGGAGACTATGGAACTGTCCCTGATGAGCTTGCAGTGGATTTCTCCCCTATAAACGCTGTTTGTCGCTGAGTAACCGACCCCACCAATTCCCCAGGGTATGCCTCGTGGAGTAGGTCAACCAGCGCCGCCATACACCACGGAGCGGGGGTCAACTACTAAGCCACGCCAACCGCCGCTATTTAAGACCTGACCTCGTAGTGACCTGTCTCTTTTTACCTACAGCCGCAGCTAGCAACACCTCATCCTCCTCCGCCGCTGCCTGGCGGCCCTCGCTCCTCCTCCGCCTGCCTGGCGGTCCTCTCTCCCGCCGGCGAGCAAGGCGACCCACAAGCTGTCCTTCTCTGAGCGCTCTCACCAACCAGCTCTCTCTACATCACGCTTGTAACCATGCTGCCTTCCCAGCACCAAGCTGCATTGTACATCCAATACAACATGTATATAGAGAGCACATTGTGAGTTTCCTTTCTCCACCCCATCCTGAGTGTGAACCAAACATCCTGAACCCCACAAGCTAACATCGAGTGATGACCTACAAGGACTAGAAAGTTCAGCTCACACACTACAAACAAGAAATTGTCTGTCAGTACAGAATGTGAATTCAGTAGTATTAGTTTCGCCCAAGACCCAAGGGGACCATACTACATGTAATTATCAAGGATGTAGAGCCACTTGGATAGATCCTCATTTGGCTTGCCTAATTCATGGCAGTTGTGTCTCAAATAACCTGTTTTCACCAATGGATTGTGCAGTTTGTTATGATCAAATTTGTTTTCAATTTCATCAAGCTACAGGAGATAAGAAAGAATTATTGCAGATCCAAATTAAAAATAGGTGGAAAAAAGTCTTGAAGAGTAAATTTTTAAATGTAAAACAATGGAAAGATCCCAAGTTGGCAGAAAGTTTAGGTTTATTGGTGTTAGGTAAGAGACTTAATCCCCACTTAGACAAGCCTGCTTCTGCTAAGAAAAGTAAGTTACTGGATTTTCCAGACAATGAGGCAGTAGGAAGTTTACAAAAACCTCTTTCTAGTCCGTTTGATTTCAGATGATTCCAGGATCAGGATGATGAGGCTGGCTCTAATCATAGTGTTCATTCTCTTGAGCAGGGAGAACCTGTTGAGACTGACTTCATCCTATCCACATCTTGGCAACCACTTCCACCTGGGGCAAAAGTGTTGGTTACTGTGAGTGGACACAGGGTGCTGTCAACTTTCACTCAGCTGGTGGATAACATTAAGTGTAAGGATGATCCCAACAGGCCTTGGATAACATTGGTAAGATCTAAGTCTTCTTTGTTTTCTACTACTGTATATCTGAATCTGTGGATTCCTTATTCAAGGTATTTTATGAAAATGTTTCTAAGCTTCCTGATCTCTCAGCACTTACAAAGAGACAGGAAGAGCAGGCAACTGTGGGTCATCATTCATTGTTTTTGGAAGGTGATACTACACTTTCTTGGCCTAAAATTTGAAAGACTTAACATTCATTCCCGCAGACAGGAATGCTCACAAGTTCAGGTTTTTGAAGTTCCAATTTAATGACAAAGAGTTCCTTGTATGAACTGTCCCAGTATTTGTCGGCTCCAAAATATGCTGATATAAGTTATGAAAGAAATTTGAAACCAGATGCTCCTGCACTGCTGCTTGAAGAATTTAAAATTAGGAAATTGGCAGCAGATATTTGGTCTGCAATTATGATGTGTCCGTTATTGACTAAGTTTGCGTTGGACTACGAGGAAACTTCAGAAGTGGACAAATGTTTCGCTGCTGCTACACAAGGGATCCCATATTCCCTGTACAACTCATTTTTGATATGTTGTTGAAATCCCTAACACTAAAGCCCAGCTAAGGAAGTAAGACACAAATAATGCTTCAAGTGGTAGTTCTTAATTATTGCTACGTTCTTCCCCTCTTTCTCCTGCTATTAATATTAATGTTCCAAGGAGTCCTCAGACCTTTCGGAAATCTAAAAGCGGAAGGTCTTACAGGGGAACAGGACCAGCTGCTAGGTTCAGTCATCAACCTCGAGGAAACTTTAGAGGAGGAAACAATCAAAGACGTAGCAGGGGTGGCCGTTTGTTGAGAAGTGGAAGGAGACCTTATTTCACCACATCAGCAACAACTCCCTTCCAATGAAGCCAGACAGCTGGGTCGTCTAGGGGGTTGGGAAAACAGATGGACTTCTTCCACATGGGCTTACAAGACAATCAAAGGGGGGCCTCACATGGACTTGGTTGAGGCGCCCTCCCCTAGCCTTACCAAAAAAAGGTCAAAAACCAACCCCATTACTTACAGAATTCGTAATTCATCTGTTAAACAGAGGTGTGATAGAACTGTTACAGTCAGAGAAATGTTTCATGTCTCGCCTATTCCCAGCCCCCAAGAAAGGCAGCGACAAATTGAGATGGATTTTGGATCTTTCGGTCCTGAACAAATTTATTACCAAAAGAAGTTTCAAGATGCTCACTTACGATCATCTGAGGCATCTACTTCCGCCCAATGCTTGGATCTCAAAGATGCCTACTATCACGTTCCTGTTGCTCCCTGGTGCAGAAAGTTTCTAGTGTTCAAAGTGGGGGATGTAAGTTATCAATTCACAGTGATGCCATTCGGCCTGACGATTGCGCCAAAAGTATTTAGAAAACTGGCGAACATCCCCAGAGAGATCCTTGCGAAGGAGGGCATAAGAACCTTTCTCATCTATACGATTGGCTGATAGTGGGGAACTCTTTCGAAGATTGTCAAAGGGCGACCCAACGTACACTAGTACTATTTCAAAACCTGGGATTAAAGATAAACCAGGTCAAATCAAATTCAATACCATGTCAGAAATTGGATTGGTTAGGTCTCCCGTGGGATCCAAATCAGCAGTCAGCCAGTCTACCAGAAGCAAAAGTAACAGATGTGATAAACCAAGTAGAAGCCTTTTGTGTAAAGCACGAGGTTTCTTGGCACGATTGGGAAAAACTTCTGGGTCTGTTGAATTTTGCCACAATAGTGGTTCCATTGGGAAAGTTAAGGAAAAAGCAACTATCTCATCTGGGCTCGAAGTTTCTTCATAGAAGCAGAAATATTGCTTCTTCTCTCCCTATTCAGTTTAAGAATCATCTGTTATGGTGGACAAAATTGGACAATCTAATCTGTTCCTGTCTCAGTGTTCTGCCTCAAACAGGTTTGGTCATTTGTACGGATGCGTCCGAAATAGGATGGGGATATCATTCCTCAAAAGGGGAATTCAGTCAAGGGAAGTGGAGCAACTTCCTTTGAGACAAACACATAAATTTAAAAGAATTAGCAGTGGTCCTATTCTTTTTGTCGGCAAACCCAAATTTACAGAATATGACGATCCTGTTGCCATGGACAACAAAACGGCAGTGTTTTGTCTCAATCATCAAGGCTCAACCAGGTCTTGGCTCCTCCTACAACTGTCAAAATTTTTTTCAAAGTTTGTGTAACACAAACACTTTACCTCAAAGCAACTTATATACTGGGAGTACAAAACAATTGGGCAGATGCGCTGTCCCGTCTCCGGCCAGTATCGACGGAAACAGAATGGTCCCTAAAGGTATTAGAGTTCAAGAGTCTAGTGACGAAGTTTGGAACTCCAAAGATAGATCTCTTTGCCTCCCTAAAAAATCACAAGATGCCACTTAATGCATCTCTGGAGAGGTCGAATCTTTTAGGAAATGCCCTCCTCTTAGATTGGAACCTTTGGAATTCAATCTATCTGTTCCCGCCTGTGAAAATATTGCCCAAAGTGGTTCACAAACTCAGATCCTTCCAAGGCAAGGTCCTCTTAATTGCACCATATTGGATCCTACAACCTTGGTGCCTGGATCTGTTGGACTGGTGCCCGCATCCGCTACAATTGCAACAAAGATGTCAAGACCAGGTACTACATTCTCAGTTCGAGATATCCTTGGCACTTCACGCTTGGAGTTTCTCAAAAGGAGTTTAAATAGGTTGTTGGGTAATTCCAATATAGCTAATCAAGTATTAGCAGGTCATAGACCCCAAACTTCTTTGCAATATGAGAAAGCTTGGAAACTTTTCAACAATTTATCAAGTTAACTACTCCAGAATCATTATCGGAAACAGTTGTGTTAGAATTTTTAGAATTTCTGTTCAGAGTTAAAGGCCTTCAAGGATCGACAATTGCGTCTTATTAATCAGCATTGGTTGACCCTCTGGCTTGGGGTTTTAATATTAATTTGAACCCAAGGAATTATCAAATGCTAAGATCGTCCTGTTTCATTCAGAGACCCCCTCGGCCTAAGGGAATCCCACCTTGGTCTCTGGAAAAAGTTAATAAATTTCTTATGGGGCTTAATTACAATATAAATCTGAACAGGGATAAATTACTCCAGAAAGCAGCCTTCCTTCTAGCAATAGCAACAGGTACGAGAATCAGTGAACTGATTTCAATTTCCAATATTCCATCATTATTGGTATTTTCTGAGGAGGATGTTACCCTTTGTCCTACGGAGATCCTAAGAAAAAATGAAAGGGAAGATTTTCAAGCTCAACCTATTAGGATAAAACGCCTAATAGATGAGACAAGGGTTCCTCATATATTGTGCCCAGTTAAAAATCTTCAGGAATGGTTAACCAGATTCCCTAATCGAGGCCCCTATGTTTTCTCATCCAGGGATGGTAAGAAATTGTCTCCTAGTCAAATGACAAAATCTTTATCTCAATTAGTGAATAAAGCAGACCCTAGCCCTGAACCAGAAGGTCAGAGCTAGGTGGTGTGTGTGTGTGTGTGTGTGTGTGTGTGTCCCTAAGGGGTCAAGGCTGTAGGGCATGTGTGTGTGTGTGTGTGTTTGTGTGTGTGTGTCCCCAGGAGGTCAGGGCTGTAGGGCGTGTGTGTGTGTATGTGTCCCCGGAGGGTCAGGGCAGTAGGTCATGTGTGTGTGTGTGTGTGTGTGTGTCCACCAGGAGGTCAGGGCTGTAGGGCATGTGTGTGTCACCCAGGAGGTCAGGGCTGTAGGGCATGTGTGTGTCACCCAGGAGGTCAGGGCTGTAGGGCATGTGTGTGTCACCCAGGAGGTCAGGGTTGTAGGGCATGTGTGTGTGTGTGTGTGTGTGTGTGTGTGTGTGTGTGTGTGTGTCCACCAGGAGGTCAGGGCTGTAGGGCATGTGTGTGTCACCCAGGAGGTCAGGGCTGTAGGGCATGTGTGTGTCACCCAGGAGGTCAGGGCTGTAGGGCATGTGTGTGTCCACCAGGAGGTCAGGGCTGTAGGGCATGTGTGTGTCCACCAGGAGGTCAGGGCTGTAGGGCATGTGTGTGTCACCCAGGAGGTCAGGGTTGTAGGTCGTGTGTGTGTGTGTGTGTGTGTGTGTGTGTGTGTGTGTGTGTGTGTGTGTGGGTCACCCAGGAGGTTAGGGCTGTAGGGCATGTGTGTGTGTGTGTGTGTGTGTGTGTGTGTGTGTGTGTGTCCACCAGGAGGTCAGGGTTGTAGAGAATGTGTGTGTCACCCAGGAGGTCAGGGCTGTAGGGCATGTGTGTGTCACCCAGGAGGTCAGGGCTGTAGGGCATGTGTGTGTCCACCAAGAGGTCAGGGCTGTAGGGCATGTGTGTGTCCTCCAGGAGGTCAGGGCTGTAGGGCATGTGTGTGTCACCCAGGAGGTCAGGGCTGTAGGGCATGTGTGTGTCCACCAGGAGGTCAGGGCTGTAGGGCATGTGTGTGTCACCCAGGAGGTCAGGGCTGTAGGGCATGTGTGTGTCACCCAGGAGGTCAGGGCTGTAGGGCATGTGTGTGTCCACCAGGAGGTCAGGGCTGTAGGGCATGTGTGTGTCACCCAGGAGGTCAGGGCTGTAGGGCATGTGTGTGTCCACCAGGTGGTCAGGGCTGTAGGGCATGTGTGTGTCCACCAGGAGGTCAGGGCTGTAGGGCATGTGTGTGTCCACCAGGAGGTCAGGGCTGTAGGGCATGTGTGTGTCACCCAGGAGGTCAGGGCTGTAGGGCATGTGTGTGTCACCCAGGAGGTCAGGGCTGTAGGGCGTGTGTGTGTCACCCAGGAGGTCAGGGCTGTAGGGCATGTGTGTGTCACCCAGGAGGTCAGGGTTGTAGGGCATGTGTGTGTCCACCAGGAAGTCAGGGCTGTAGGGCATGTGTGTGTCACCCAGGAGGTCAGGGCTGTAGGGCATGTGTGTGTCACCCAGGAGGTCAGGGCTGTAGGGCATGTGTGTGTCACCCAGGAGGTCAGGGCTGTAGGGCATGTGTGTGTCACCCAGGAGGTCAGGGTTGTAGGGCATGTGTGTGTGTGTGTGTCCACCAGGAGGTCAGGGCTGTAGGGCATGTGTGTGTCACCCAGGAGGTCAGGGCTGTAGGGCATGTGTGTGTCACCCAGGAGGTCAGGGCTGTAGGGCATGTGTGTGTCCACCAGGAGGTCAGGGCTGTAGGGCATGTGTGTGTCCACCAGGAGGTCAGGGCTGTAGGGCATGTGTGTGTCACCCAGGAGGTCAGGGCTGTAGGTCGTGTGTGTGTGTGTGTGTGTGTGTGTGTGTGTGTGTGTGTGTGTGTGTGTGTGTGTCACCCAGGAGGTTAGGGCTGTAGGGCATGTGTGTGTGTGTGTGTGTGTGTGTGTGTGTGTGTGTGTGTGTGTGTGTGTGTCACCCAGGAGGTCAGGGCTGTAGTGTGTGTGTGTGTGTGTGTGTGTGTGTGTGTGTCCACCAGGAGGTCAGGGTTGTAGAGAATGTGTGTGTCACCCAGGAGGTCAGGGCTGTAGGGCATGTGTGTGTCCACCAGGAGGTCAGGGCTGTAGGGCATGTGTGTGTCCACCAGGAGGTCAGGGCTGTAGGGCATGTGTGTGTCACCCAGGAGGTCAGGGCTGTAGGTCGTGTGTGTGTGTGTGTGTGTGTGTGTGTGTGTGTGTGTGTGTGTCACCCAGGAGGTCAGGGCTGTAGGGCATGTGTGTGTCACCCAGGAGGTCAGGGCTGTAGGGCATGTGTGTGTCACCCAGGAGGTCAGGGCTGTAGGGCATGTGTGTGTCCACCAGGAGGTCAGGGCTGTAGGGCATGTGTGTGTCACCCAGGAGGTCAGGGCTGTAGGGCATGTGTGTGTCCACCAGGAGGTCAGGGCTGTAGGGCATGTGTGTGTCACCCAGGAGGTCAGGGCTGTAGGGCATGTGTGTGTCCACCAGGAGGTCAGGGCTGTAGGGCATGTGTGTGTCCACCAGGAGGTCAGGGCTGTAGGGCATGTGTGTGTCACCCAGGAGGTCAGGGCTGTAGGGCATGTGTGTGTCACCCAGGAGGTCAGGGCTGTAGGGCATGTGTGTGTCCACCAGGAGTTCAGGGCTGTAGGGTATGTGTGTGTCCACCAGGAGGTCAGGGCTGTAGGGCATGTGTGTGTCCACCAGGAGGTCAGGGCTGTAGGGCATGTGTGTGTCACCCAGGAGGTCAGGGCTGTAGGGCATGTGTGTGTCACCCAGGAGGTCAGGGCTGTAGGGCATGTGTGTGTCACCCAGGAGGTCAGGGCTGTAGGGCATGTGTGTGTCCACCAGGAGGTCAGGGCTGTAGGGCATGTGTGTGTCCACCAGGAGGTCAGGGCTGTAGGGCATGTGTGTGTCACCCAGGAGGTCAGGGCTGTAGGGCATGTGTGTGTCCACCAGGAGGTCAGGGCTGTAGGGCATGTGTGTGTCACCCAGGAGGTCAGGGCTGTAGGGCATGTGTGTGTCCACCAGGAGGTCAGGGCTGTAGGGCATGTGTGTGTCACCCAGGAGGTCAGGGCTGTAGGGCATGTGTGTGTCCACCAGGAGGTCAGGGCTGTAGGGCATGTGTGTGTCACCCAGGAGGTCAGGGCTGTAGGGCATGTGTGTGTCACCCAGGAGGTCAGGGCTGTAGGGCATGTGTGTGTCACCCAGGAGGTCAGGGCTGTAGGGCATGTGTGTGTCACCCAGGAGGTCAGGGCTGTAGGGCATGTGTGTGTCCACCAGGAGGTCAGGGCTGTAGGGCATGTGTGTGTCACCCAGGAGGTCAGGGCTGTAAGGCATGTGTGTGTCCACCAGGAGGAAGACCCTATGATGTGTAGGAACAAAACTCTCCAGCAGTAGGTATAGAAGAATGTTAAAGCAGAAGAGGTTGTAGCAGGTAGAAAACAAGAGGAAATTTTGTTAAGGAAACAGTTATAATCAAAGAAAACTGTGCTAGGAAATGGCTCAAAAATCAAGGAAGAGCAGAGAGGCCTTTCAGCGACAAAAACAGAAGCGTTTACTCTCCCTGACAAAACTAGCTGGTGCAGTTAAAACTAAGAATAAAACAAAACCAAATGGATGAATATTACATGGGAGAGAACATTAAATATTTTGTTTATATATTATACAAAATCATGTTCCATGATACATTATATCATGGAACATGACTTTTTTCTGACTTTAGTATTACATATGCTATTGAAACCCCAGTTGCTGGCTCATTAGACATAAATCCTCTTGGTAAGTATTTAAGTTTTAATTCTCACAATACAGTGCAAAAAAGCTTACCTCTTTTATCTTCTCTTAATAATGATGCACAAATAAAAATATTAAACAAATTCAAGTTAAATAACTAAAATTTGCACAGGAATTATTCATACTATATTCATGAAAAAAATTGTTGCAATAAACATACATGTTTGATTTTGGGTATTGTGTATTTTAACTATTAGGCGCTCACGGTTTGTGTGACGATGTGAGAAATTAAGTTAAATATGGTGAAAAGTTCCCGGGTAGGTGTTACCCCGACCCCCCCCCCCCCCCCCCCCAGCTCGAACTTTTTCCAAGATCCAATCACATCCCTGATTGGGAAACTGTACAGTATGTGCAGAACAGAACAGAAAAATGCTAGTGACAGGGGGGAAGGAGGTTCAGAGGAAGAATAAAGATAGGATGGAAGTGAATTTTAGAAGGAGAGAACAGATGCAGTGGCTAGACACCGCTTGCGTGAGGGGTTCAGGGGTGGGGGCAGCTGGGAGGAGACAAGACAAAGCCAGGCCGGCGATTGGTCAAGCATCAGGTGCAGCGCGGTTGGGTTGGGCAATGGATGTTCAGTGCTTGGGCGGCTTGAATGTGTTTTGGTTTCTTGTGTGGAGGAGATGTCTTGGTCTTCTTAGCTTGGGGTCGATTTTCTTCTCACTCTTCTCCTCTTCTTGCTTTCTTGGAATGTCCATTCGTTTGTGTTTGGGTCTTGTTGTTCATCTTCCTCGTGAGATGGGTTCTCATAGGTGTGGAAGAAGTCAGAGACGGTGAGGTTGACCACGTGGGCTTCAGCTCCACGGGCCACGTGGTGTTCTTGGTTTTGTGTGGTGGGCGTCTTCTCGACAGTTTTCTTTTCTTGGTTTTTCTTTTTTTGGTTTTTCTTTTGTGCTGGTTTTTTCTTTTCTTGGGAGCGTACAGCAAGGAGGGCCTCTTTGTAGCTCAGTTTGTTCTCGAGGCGGACTTTGGCTACCCTGCACTCCTCCTTCCATCTGGGGCAGTTCCGGTCGGCGGAGGAGTGTGGGCCACCGCAAGCAGCGCATTTCTTTTCTTCGTTGGGGCAGACCGAGTAGCGGTGTCCAGGGCTGCCGCACTTGGAGCAGGTGTCCTCCTGCGCCTCACACTTGTTTACAGTGTGTCCATAGTGCTGGCATTTGTAACACCGATTTGGTCTGCAATAGGGCTTGACTGGGCGGGCATGCCCTTTTCGGCGAAGGTGATCTTGATGTCTCCATGGAGCTTCAGACGCTCCACCTTGGTGACCCCTACGATCCCCTTAGCTCTAAAGAACTTCTGGAGAACTAGGAGATTTAGCTTCTTGGGGCAGGTAGGCGTGTCTGGGCGAATCCGCGCCACGCTATCGAACTCGTAACCGTTCATGGTGAGAGGGTTAGAGAGAGTGTGGAGTATGTGCTAAGCCTACTAAAGTTAATGGATGGGGAAGACTGCTGGAGGTATGATTGATGAGTATTCGAGTGATTGATGGAAGTCTGGTGATATAAATTAAAATTACTAAATAATGTATAAGTGGGAGATGCTTGACTAGAACATAAAACTTTATTGTACTGAAGCAGAAGAGTGAAGGAGGAACTAAGGTTAGACTGAAGTTTTATACGAGTGAGAGAAGGATGTGTGCTACTTAATTTGCACTGGATTTATTTCTTTCATTTCTTCCATATCCTAGGGTCAGGTTTTTGTCTGAACCCAACCAAGGAGAGTCATCTTTTGACCCCATCCGACCCAAGGAACTTCACCTATCAACTGGAATCAACCTAATGAAATCCAGCTTAAACAAATGGAAATGAAATTGTAGAAAAAGATGGAAGACTTTTCTTGTTAGGTTCTGAATAATAAGTTCTATATACAGGAGAGAACACAAACACCTGTATAGTTTTGTAGGTTCGGTTTACTGGATAAGAGTATGTACACAAAGGAGAGCAGCGGTCTCCCTGGCTAGGCTCCTTGTCAACTGCTATAGGCGACGTATGGCAAGTGATACATTAGCAGCTTCCATACGTCGCCAGGCACATTAATTAAGCGTGTGGGGTATGGTAATAACATTGCCACACGTTGCTAGCTAGGCTGAATAAATAATACATAGATGGAGCACATACATAATATACATACATGATATATAATCCAGCATACATAATATACATACACCTCCCTCCCCCCTATACGCTCATAGCAAAGTCTTGAGCGGACCTTTTCTTTTGGATCCGTTCTGAGCGTCGAGGGACTTCATCACTGGGAAGGGTATGGGACTCAATACTGGTGGCGGGGCCAGCAGAAGGCATTGTTACGGGGCGGAGAAAACGGCGGTTCCTCCACCACACACGACCACTGGGTAACCGCACCTGGTAGTCCCGTGACCTGCCGAGACCCATAACTACGCCTACTTTGTCCCAACGTAGGGAGGTCGGGTCCTGAACACGGAATTGGGTGCCGACACTCAACCTGGGGAGAGAACGGGCGTGGTCATTGTAGCGGGCGACGACGTCCTGAACACGTTCGGCGGCTCGGCGATCACAATCCTCTGTCTTGGCCTGCCACTCCTTGGAGAAGGATTGAGGGTGAGCAGGGACACAAGAACGAAGGGGGCGTCCATACAAAACCTGGGCAGGGGAGCGTCCGGTGTAGTTAGGTGTGTTGCGGAGTTCAAGAAGACCCCTGTCGAAGGCCTCGCAGTCAATGTTCCCAGAAGGGGCCACCTTAAGGATGAGGTGCTTCAGGGATTTGACAGCAGCCTCAGCGTGGCCGTTGGACTGCGGGTAATGGGGCGATGACAACACATGCCGGACTCCCCATCGGTCAAGGAACACAGCAAAGTCCCGGCTTGTGAACTGAGGCCCTCCGTCGGTTCGCAGGCGTACAGGAACGCCCACGTCACGGAAGTAGTGGCGGAACTTGCTGATGGTGGCGGCAGACGTCGTGTCATTACCGCACTTGATGACAACCGGCCAACCAGAGAGACGGTCGACGATAACGAGGAAGGACTTTCCTGACACACAGGAAAAGTCGGCCGACACAGACTCAAAGGGGCGGGTGGGGTTGTCGTCACTCATGAAGGGTTCCTGCTGCTGGCTGGGTTGTAATACTTGGCAGGGCTCACACGCACGGACAACATTGGAGATGTCGGAATTGATGCCGGGCCAGAACACAGTCTGTCGTGCACGTCGTTTGGTGGCCTCAGCTCCACGGTGACAGTCGTGAAGGCGGGCCAAGGCGTGGGGACGTGATGCAGCAGGGACAACTACACGTGCTCCGTACAGAACAAGGTCTCCGTCGCAGTAGAGTTCATCGTGGAGTTTCCAATACGGGAGCAGGGTGTTGTGAAGATCGTAGCGGTTGCTAGGAAATCCATTCCTCACACACTCGACGAGTCGGACATAGGAAGGGTCATCTCGGGCCGCTGTTCGAAGGTCCTCCATTGCCTTGTCGTCATCTGGTGACAGGTCCGAACGAAGGGATTGGACGGCATGGAGAGTGACCACAGTCCTGACGGAAAGAGCGAGGTCGGCGTCGAGTACATGGTCTTCTGGAGTAGGGCGGCTGACAGGAGAGCGGGATAAGGCATCAGGGATGCAGAGCTCCTTACCAGCACGCCACACTGCAGTGAAGATGTACGCCGAGAGCTTCTCTTTCAGACGCTGGAGGCGAGGGTTCTCAACAGCGTCTAGCGTGTAGTGGTTGAGGATCGGGACAAGCGGGCGATGGTCGGTCACTAGGTGAAAGTATTGCAGGCCTATGAGGTAAAACCTGCACTTGGACATCGCCCAAACCACGGCCAACAGCTCTAACTCAATAGTGGCGTAGCGCGTCTCAGTGTCAGAGAGGAAACGCGAGCCACACTGGACGAGCCGGAACTGCCCTCCACCATGATCCTGCAGTAGGGCGTATCCCACGCCATACAAGCATGAGGCGTCTGTCTGCAGAACTGTCGGCAAGGCTGGGTCAAACGTGGCGAGGACAGGTGGACGAGACAGGGCCTGTTTCACTTGCTGGAAGGCCTTGTCGTGGTCGGGGGTCCACAGGAATGTCCTCTTGGGGCTCATCAGGGGGCGAAGTGGTTGAGCAGCTGCGGAGATGTCCGACGAAAACTCTGCTAACTGGTTGACGAGACCGATGAAGGACCTCAAGTCGGTCAGGTTAGCAGGGGTGGGAAAATCCGTAATGGCGCGGACCTTTTCCGGGTCAGCTGCGATACCATTCCCTGAGAGGGTGTACCCACAAAAGTCAACTGAAGAGCTGGCCAGAACAAACTTGTCGGCATTTAGGGTAATGCCGTGCTTCCGGCATCTGTTGAGTACCTCGTAGATACGGCAGAGGTGATCCATATAATCCTCGTCGTACACGAGTATGTCGTCGACCACTTTCACGCAGTTTGCCAGACCTTGTAGAGCCATATCACCTCGAAGACAGAAAGCGTCTCCTGTAGCGGCGAATCCCATGGGGCCACGGCAATAACTGTAACGTCCATGCGGGGTGATGAACGTTGTGAGTGGTCGGTCTTCTTCGGCAAGCTCTATCTGCCAGTATCCACACAGGGCGTCCATCGTCGTGAAGAAGCGCGCCTTCGGGTTCATGCTGCGTATGGCTGCAAAGGGCGTGGGAGAAGGGTGCGCAGGACGAGACACCTGGTTGTTGAGCTTGGAAAGGTCAGTGGTGATCCGAACACCACCTTTAGGTTTTGCGACGACAACCATTGGGTGACACCATGGAGACGGGTCATCGCCGGTTGGTACAATAATTTCTTGGGCGACCATGGAGTCCAGCTCGTTTTTGACCGCCTCGCGGAAGGCCAGGGGAACCAGTCGAGGGGTGTAAATAGCGAATGGCTTCGCGTCGTCCCTCAGGTGGATCCTCATGGGGGGGCCTGCCATCTTCTTGAGAGGCTTGGATTCCAGAGCGGACTTGGTCACCAGAACGTCGCTGAATTCCTTCAGGAAGTACTTCCGAGCATCCGAAGGAGAGGTGTCACTGGCAAGAGGCAGGGGTAGGGCGGCAGCAGGGTCGTTGCTGCTCCCTTTTTGCACCCTGTTGGCGTGTTTTACCTCAAGAATAGGTTTGGGGAAGTCCTGGGAGATGATGGCCAACTCCTGACAATGTCTGTAGGACAGCAAAGGAGTCTGGACACCGTTATGCACATCAATCCAGGCTTGACACGACCTGTTGCCAAAGGTGACTTGTGCTTGGAGTGAACCCAGGGCCGGGGTCATCTGTGAACCATCTGCCATAAAGCGGAGATCCTTGGGGGGCGGTCCTAGATCACTTGGAGAGAGCCCCAAGCATTGCAAATGCTGGGGACCGATGACTGTAGCATCAGCGCCGGTGTCGGGCAACATCTGAAGACGGGATGAAGCACTGCGGTAGGTCACAATGACACTGATGTACTGTGGGACTTTGGTCCTGGGACGCTGGGGGGAGCACACATTCCTAATGTGGCTCGAGCGTTGTCAAGAGTCGTCGTACCTCTGATTGGAAGACTGTGGGCGGCCCTCTCTGGTGGAGGGGGGCTGAAGCTTCCGCCGACGCGGTCCCTTGGGTATGTTGGAAGGGCAACACTTGTCATAGTGGCCCAGACGACCGCACACATTGCACTGGGCGCGTTTGGCTGGGCACCGTACTGTGAGTGACCAGTGGCCCTTACGGTCACAACTGTTGCAGGTAGACTGAGCAGCTGGACACACCTGTGTTCCGTGCTGCTTACCACAGTTGTTGCAAAATAAACCGGGCGTGGACGTGGTGGGCGAAGGCGTAGGAACAGACTTCTTGTCCTTCTTGTACCGGGACACAGCGCTTACAGCTGTAGGGGGAGCGCGGATGGCAGAGGTGGCACACCTGGCAGCCTCATAGGAGCGACATATCGTCAACACATCCTTAAGAGAAGAGGAAGAGTCGAGGGAGGTGAGGCGTTGGACAAGTTCCTCGTCCTTAACACCCATCAGGATCACCTGCTTCAACTGGGTCTCCTCGCACTGCTGGTGGTGGCCTGGACATATATCTACCTCTTCCGAGGCTCTCTTAAGACGCACGTAAAAGGCATCAAAAGACTCACCCTCCATCTGTCTGCAGCTAAACAATTCCCTCCTGCGCAGAGCTTCATTCTGCTGTCCTTTGATGTGCCGTTGTAGAACGTCCAGTACCTCCTCTACAGACAGCAAAGAGGTTGGGGGTACCTGCAACGTATGTTCCAAGACACGCTGAATTTCCAAGGACAGGCACATACGCAGCTGGATGAGTTGTTTAGGCTGTGACAAACTCTGGAGATCCACCATTGTAGAATAATCAGTCCACCGTCGCCGCCATTCACGAAAAGTCTGGAAAGTCTCATCAGGCTTCAAGATGGGCGGCGTTTGAGCTGCTGCTTTAGGTGGGGCTGGGGGGCGTGAAGGAAGCATGGATGAGGTATCTGAACCAGTCAGTACCGAGGCAGTGTTAGAGCCAGGGGCTTGGTTAACAGTGAGGCGAGATATCAAGGCTTCAAACCGTTCACAGTCTTCCAATCTCCGTTGGTTGTCTCGTTCTGCCTCTGCTTGCCTTCTGTGCTCATCCGCCAAACGTCTGTGGGCTCCATCCTCGCGTTTCTCATCTCTCATAAGCTTCAGTAAAGCAATTATCTCTGGAGACAACGCTGAATATTGAGGTGAGGGACTGCGCGATGTGGGGGCTGGAGCGTCGTGGCCGGCCTGGTCATCCAGCTCTGCGGGGCTATCACCCGTCTGAGTCATCCAGACGCTGGGTCCACGGCTACGTAAGGCGTGAGACATAACTACTTCCTCTGTGTACTATGTCTTAAATCAGTGTTGACCGGTCAGCCCGTCGTATCAACAAGATTTCAGACAAAAAATTAATTAAATACACAGATAAGTAGGTTATATATATAAAATATATATAAGGAAGCCGCGCGGTCAGCGAGTGTTAGTACGTGTATGTGTGTGAGTGTGTGTCCCGGGCTGGCAAAGCGTCTCGCCCCAGCTGTGAGGGGGGGTGGAGGCGGCGCTGTGAGGGGGAGTGGAGGGAGAGGCGCGGCGACTCCCAGTCAGTCCAGTTACCCTCAGAACGCGGTCAGAGACGGGTGCACTGAACTCTACTCCTTACAAATGCCCAGAACGTGCCGTATACCTTGGGAATCCTTTAGAACAAGGTCACACATGAATGGCACGAAACACACAATGCGCTAAACACTTCACAGAAAATCACTGTCACTGACACTGCTCAAAGTTGCTGAGATTCTTCGAGGAGAGCTGACGCGCGGGAGTTGACCCAAGCGAGAGTCCCTAGCCGGCTTTCTACAAACTTTGCACTATCACTCGTAATTATCCAGTAAGATCGGATCACTGCGCCATGTTAGGTTCTGAATAATAAGTTCTATATACAGGAGAGAACACAAACACCTGTATAGTTTTGTAGGTTCGGTTTACTGGATAAGAGTATGTACACAAAGGAGAGCAGCGGTCTCCCTGGCTAGGCTCCTTGTCAACTGCTATAGGCGACGTATGGCAAGTGATACATTAGCAGCTTCCATACGTCGCCAGGCACATTAATTAAGCGTGTGGGGTATGGTAATAACATTGCCACACGTTGCTAGCTAGGCTGAATAAATAATACATAGATGGAGCACATACATAATATACATACATGATATATAATCCAGCATACATAATATACATACATTTCTGTACATGTATTTTAATGGTTTATTACTAGAATACCTGTACTGTATTGGTGTAACGTCTCTATTGTCTCTTTTCATCAGTCATCTATACAATAGTCACTTACCAATGTAATTTGAAGCATCATCAACTGCATTTGCCCCCTTTCCCCCACCCCTTTAGAACGGGGGTCAGAAGTCTGTTCTGTGAAATGCCTTACTCTTGGAACATTATATCTCCGTTCTAGAGGATTCGGACATTTCTGTATCTGGGATAAGGAGCTTCCTGGAGGAGGTAACTGACCCCAGGAGCAGCATTTGCTGTGTCTCGGAAGTCAGCGTTAGGCTGCGCAGGTTCCGTTTTTTTTAAGGGTTTGGAATTCCTCATCCAGGAAGTGCCAAACCTAGGACAAGGAGAGCCGGTCCTGAACTTGGTTAGCCTTTTTTTTATCCTTTTGAGCTGGGGTCAGGAGGCTTCTTCCAAGAGGTAAATGGCTTTTGGACCAGCATGTCCAGGAGTCAGGATCCTCTTGGGGGAGAACCCTGGCCCTCGGACCTGGCATCTGCCAGGTTCAGGGACTCCCCATTTTTTTCTTATGTGTGTCCTCCTCTTCTATTAACTGGAATGGACTTTGTGAAGTCCAACGTGAACAAATGGAAAGGAAATTAGAGAAAAAGGTGGACGATTTTTCTGTGCATATATTTTAATGGTTTATGAACATAATGGTATTGTTTTGTTTTTCTTAAGTCATCTACACTCACTTATCAATGTAATTTGCTTTACATAAGAACATAAGAAAATAAGGAGTCTGCAATAGGCCGGTTGGCCTGTGCATGGCAGCTCCTGTCGAGAGTTACTACCACTCTCTATCATCCATGAATCTATATAGCCTCCTTTTGAAAATTTCCAGCGTTCCAACACTTACTACAAAGTTGCTAAGCTTGTTCCACTCGTCCACCACCCTATTTGTGAACCAATTCCTTCCTATCTCCCTCCTAAACCTAAACTTATCCAACTTAAATCCGTTGCTCCGAGTCCTATCCTGCTCGGATATTATAAGAACTTTATCTATATCCCCTTTATTGATTCCTTTCACCCACTTAAATAATTCTATCATATCTCCCCGCACTCTTCGTCTTTCTAGGGAATGCAAGTTAAGTTTCTTTAACCTACCTTGATATAAGAACATAAGAACATAAGAAAGTGGGATACTGCAGGAGGCCGACTAGCCCATACAGGGCAGATCCCTTTCACACCCATCCCAGCACTTCCATGTGCCTATCCAACTTCGTCTTGAAGCTCCCTAGCGTCCCCGATCCTACTATAGCACTCGGTAGCCTATTCCACATATCCACAACTCTATTACCAAACCAGTGCTTGCCTATATCCTTTCTGAATCGGAATTTATCTAATTTAAAGCCATTTGTTCTAGTTATTTCGTTATTACTGAGCTTCATAACATCTTCCATTTTACCCTTGTTAATCCCACTTACCCACTTGAACACCTCTATCATATCTCCCCTAACTCTACGCCTCTCTAATGAATGCAAGCCTAAGCTTTTCAGTCTTTCTTCATATGGAAGGTTTCTAAGTCCCGGAATCATTTTCGTCATTCTTTACTGCACCGACTCTAGTGAATTGATATCCATTCTATAATAAGGGCCTTCAGCAAAGAAAACTCTTTAAACATAAGTAAAATTATGTTACTATAGCATGAACAATGGTAAATAATCTTTGTTATTGAGTCCCAAGTTAGTGTGATGACTTACTGTACAGTACATCAGGGAATTACAAACACCACAGGCTATTTTACTTGTGTGAATATAACCTTGGTGCAATAAGATGAACCCACCGTTTTATATATATATATATATATATATATATATATATATTATATATATATATATATATATATATATATATATATATATATCTTGATAAAATCACACGGGAAAATGGAAACAACGGAATACCTTAGCTTTCGTCTTTATTCAAGACATCTTCAGAGGCAACTGGATTACATGGACAGAGAGAGGCTTAAATATACAGGGTGACCTAAAAAACACGAGGTCAGGTCAAAATGATGACATCCAATAATCCCCACACCAACACACACGTAGAGGAGCTTAAGAGAAGGGTGGTGACGTGACTAGTCAAGTCAGGTCAGAAAAAAGGGGGCCCACAAAATAACTATCATACATCTAGATCAAAGGTTTTTAAAGCATTTTTAACCTTGGGCCACTGACAAATAAATTTATGTAACATATTATCGGTTTTGAACTGACCATCACTAAGGTTTATTGATTTTAATTCCTTAATCAAACTAGCTTCAACAAGAAGTCTTTCTTTGACACAAGATGATTTGAAAACTTCTAGATATGTTGATGATGTTCTTTGTCTTTGGCCTAAAAACAGTGACCCATTTGAATTTTTAGACAAACTTAATAATATTGTCCCTAGTATCACGTTCAAAATTGAAAGAGAAATAAATGAATCCCTTCCATTTCTTGATATGCTTATCATGAGAAATGGCCAAAACTATAAATTCAAGGTATATAGAAAGCCCACACAGGTAGACAGTTTCATTCACTTTTTATCGAATCACCTTGAGTCTACCAAAATGTCAGTTTTTTCTGTTATGTTCCTAAGATGTCTGCGTATTTGTGACTCTGAATTTATTGACGATGAATTGAAACACATTCGTTCTATTGCACATAAACTTGGGTACCCTTCTGTGTTTGTTGATCGTTGTTTTAATAGGGCTAAAAAATCCTTTCATTCCTCTCAAACCAGACAAGTTCCTACACTTAAGAATATTTTGACTCTGCCCTATCGTAATGAATTTGTCCCGTTAGTTCGGTCCCTCAAGCTTCTAAATATTAATGTTGTTTTCAAGTATGACTCAACCATTACTAATATGTTAATAAGGAATAGCCCAAGTTTGAATGTAAATGGTAGTGTTTATTGTATTCCATGTAGCAAATGTAATTGTAATTATGTAGGTCAGACAGGAAAAACACTGCAGCTTAGAATCAAACAACATAAGTATAATATTAGAACTGCATCTGAAAGCAGTGCCTTGTTCGTTCATGTTAGGAATAATAATCACCCCATTGCTTGGGAAAAAAGCTTAGAAGTTTTCAAATCATCTTGTGTCACAGAAAGACTTCTTGTTGAAGCTAGTTTGATTAAGGAATTAAAATCAATAAACCTTAGTGATGGTCAGTTCAAAACCGATAATATGTTACATAAATCTATTTGTCAGTGGCCCAAGGTTAAAAATGCTTTAAAAACCTTTGATCTAGATGTATGATAGTTATTTTGTGGGCCCCCTTTTTTCTGACCTGACTTGACTAGTCACGTCACCACCCTTCTCTTAAGCTCCTCTACGTGTGTGTTGGTGTGGGGATTAGTGAATGTCATCATTTTGACCTGACCTCATGTTTTTTAGGTCACCCTGTATATTTAAGCCTCTCTCTGTCCATGTAATCCAGTTGCCTCTGAAGATGTCTTGAATAAAGACGAAAGCTAAGGTACTCCGTTGTTTCCATTTTCCCGTGTGATTTTATCAAGATTTATCTTATCCACGTTTTCATTGTGGATTTTCATAATATATATATATATATAATATATATATATATATATATATATGTATGCATATATATATATATATATATATATATATGCAAGTAAATCACTGTAGGTGCGCGTGATCTAGGTATATGCTGATAACCACCAGGAAAGAAGAAAACACGAAATTCCCAAGCGCTTTCGTGTAATTCACATCTTCAGGGGTGAGTACAGACTAGGGCTGTACTCACCCCTGAAGATGTGAATTACACGAAAGCGCTTGGGAATTTCGTGTTTTCTTCTTTCCTGGTGGTTATCAGCATATATATATATATATATATATATATATATATATATATATATATTTTATGAAAATCCACAATGAAAACGTGGATAAGATAAATCTTGATAAAATCACACGGGAAAATGGAAACAATGGAGCACCTTAGCTTTCGTCTTTATTCAAGACTCTTCAGAGGAAACTGAATTACATGGACGGAGAGAGGCTTAAATACACAGGGTGTCCTTATTAAACATGAGGTCAGGTCATAATCATGGCATCCACTAACCCACACAACAACACACACGCAGAGGAGGTTAAGAGAAAGGGCGACGTGACTAGTCAAGTTCAGTCAGGTCAAAAATATGGGACCCACTAATCATTTATCCTACATCTAACTCCAAGGTTTTCAAAGCATTTTTAACCTTGGGCCACTGACAATTAATTTTGTGTAACATATCAAATTTTGTTTAGACCATCACTGAGGTTTATAGAATTTAATTCCCTAATCAAATTAGCTTCAACCAGAAAAAGTAATCAAGGGGGGTAAAGAAACTCTTTTAAGGCAGTGCAGGAATAAAAAAATTACATAGACAGTGCAGGTATACAAACAAGTACATAAACATTGTTGGTATACAAGCAATGTATGTAGATATTACAAGTATACAATGTACAGACTTAGGTATACAATGTACATAGTGTATGTATACAAACATTGCAGGTATGCAAACAGTATACAGACATTGCAGGTAGATTCAGGATGATAGAGAGTGGTAGTAACTCTCGACAGGAGCTGCCATGCACAGGCCAACCGGCCTATTGCAGACTCCTTATTTTCTTATGTTCTTATAAAAACAATGTATATAATGTAGATGTACAAACAATATACATAGTGTAGGTGTACAAAATACATAGCGTATGTGTACAAACAATGTGCATAAACAGTGCCGGTATACAATCAACTTATACTGTACATTGTATAGGAATACATTATTCATAAAGATTGCAGGTATAGTAATAACGTTTGGGTGGTTTGTTTTAGGCTGTTTGTCTTCCATCGCCATCTGCTGATATTTTGTAGGTCATTCACCATTAACAGATGTGATCTCTATTGCATTACCGGCCAACCATTTCAGTTTTCCGTGGTATAGTAGTAGAACTACTTGTTTACAGAAACGCTTGGTCTAAAGTCTTAGATTACGTGACATAGCTGCCTGTTGTCACGGCCATTTCAACGTAACCATGGGACCTCCAGTGTCGTACTAAATGAAGCAGACCCCGACCTAAAGGTCTCCATTTTCTTTTGTTGGCCGACAGAAAACGTTTTACGACCAACTATTTTAAATATTAAAATAAAAGTTATCTGTGATTTGGTGTTCGCTCATAGTTCAAGCCATGTTGTTAAAGGGTTAAACCACAAGGGCGGATCCCCCCCCCCCCTCTTTTCACCAGAAAATTCAATACCTTTTCTTTAATATAGTTTTGTACTCGGCATTATTGTTTAATAAAAAATATTACTATTAACCTCAGAATATCCTAATATCAAGTGCGCATGGCTTCAAAATGGCATAAAAATACCCATGATATTGGTTAGATGTAAAAAAAAATTAGGGGGGGGGCTTAAAGCGTCCCCCTTTTGATATTCCTGGATCCGCCCCTGAACCATAGACCTCAACGGGTTGGTATTATTGCAGTTTCACTACCAATTGGGTTAGAGCGGTTTTGGGTTCACCAGAAGTTATATCTCGCCAATTGCAACACTTCCGTCGTAAATGGATAATAACCGAGATGGTGAATTCACGTAGGAAATTCGTGTAAATCTGTCGTCGCCGCGTGTCGTAGTTTGTTTACAACTGACCCGCTCAGCCCACGCCGAGTGGCTTTCAATGGTACCAGATATAAAAATAAGCACTTTCTGTTGAATATGGGGGGGGGAGGGGAGCCCCTCGGCTCGGAAGTTAGGTAATGGTAGGTAGGTTTCTTTGATTGGTTAGGTCAGGTTCTAAGGAGGCTCGAAAACGACTCCTTTCCGACGGATATGGAGGTCACATTCGAATGAATCGCACGGGAAAAGCCTAGATTTCTGGTTAAAAACAAATTGGTTGTGAAACTGCAATTTTACCAAAGGCTTAAATCATCGTCAAACTGTTAAATCATCGTCCTCAAAGGGTAAAAATATTGTCCTCAAAGGGTTTAATCATCATCCTCAAAACAGTTAAATCATCGTAGTCAAAGGATTAGGGTTAAGATGGAGACATGTGGATATCCTGTCGTTATTTCCATCTTGGCAGGAAAAAATATGTGAAATCAACAAGGTGACTAGTTGGTCGACAACTTTATTGACTACGATATTGCCTCTGTGACTTCCTATCATAACTTTTTCGTTCCTTCGCTTATCACAACTTCTCTTGGTGTTATTTAGTGAGAATATCAAAACTCCAGTTTACTCCGGAGTGTTTTACAGGGATAGGCTAAATGACCAGTAAGTATCGTATATGCACTTGCACATGAACACGAGTACCAGTATAGAGGCCAGAGTACAAGGTCAGGAGTACCTGTTTGAGTAATTCCTTTTTAAGTTTTCAGAATATGAGTTTGAGTGAGGCATAGACTTCACGTAATAATGGGTATTTATAATTTTTCTTCTTATGTAAGGCCAAAAACTACAAAGAAGCGCTATCAAAAAAAAAAGATGTTTACAATGAATGCTCATTCAAGACCACAAACTCAGCGTAGGTACAGATACATTCAACAGTCCAGAAGTGTGTAAGTGACATGACCGACCGCTCAAGCTGGTGAAGAGGATAAAAGTGAAAAAAAAAAGTAAAAAAAGAAGAAATTATAATAATTGTCGAAGGATAATGGCCAAAGATATTCTAGTCATCATTTACTCATTCTAGAAAAGGGTAAACGTTATATTAAATGGGTAATAAACAAGTTGTTATAAGATACAGAAAATCTAAGCACCAGTAGTTGTAATTTTTCATTGGTCGGGCGGTGTTACTATCGCCTGCTGTCTACAAAGATGTCTTTAGTATAACCTAACCTAACCTAAATATCTTGTAGACCGCACGCTATAGTAGGTAGCACCGGTCGGGCTCTTTACTATATTAAATATTTTCTAGTGGCGTAAAAAAGCATTTGCTTGGCCCATTTTTCATTATATGCCTAAATTATTTCCTGTTGGCCTTAAAACGGATAAATTCCAGTAAATTAGTAGTAACACACCGTGCAGATAAAAGAGTGTTAGCTGTAGCCCTTATAGTTTGGGGTGTTACGATGTCTGCTAGAGAAATTTGGGGTTTACGGATTCACAAACCATGAATCTGGTGGCAGTAATGCCAAAGTGCGGAAATTTCGTCTGCTACGCGGTAATATGACTCTACGGGTATGCGTCCCCTTATTTCATACGGATATATGGCGTCCGCATACCGCATACCCCCTGAGAAGATATTGGAAGCGTAATGTGTTGTCTAATGGTAGACCCTGCTGCCATATGGCACCACAAAAATTGTGACCAAGTCCCAGGTTGCTCATCTGACTTTCTGCCTCATTTACACACAATTGTAGGGTCTCAATTGTTTCTCTTACATGACAACACAACATACCTGTAATGTTTCTCACTATTTGATTTTTTTTCATTTTTGTATTTCTTTGTATTTATTATCAGTGTTATTATTATTATTATCATTAATGTTTTATTTTACTTTTTATTATAAATTTTATTTACTATGAATTATTATTATTATTTTTACATTTTCGTCCCCCGGGCCCCGATGTGGGTCAGTGACCTGAGCCCGGGTGGGCTAATCCCGTAAAAAAAAAAAAAAAAAAAAAATAATCAATACCATAATAGCTATTTTAAAGTATGATCGGTGTCCTCAGAACTTAAATACTGAACTTGTAAAAGTAATAATAAAATTCTGTACATGTTTTTTTAACTCTTTCCCTGGAAACTTCTTAGTCAAACTGAACATACAAGAAGCTAAAAGGTAAGTTATAAGCAACATGCACATGCATTGGTTCTCATTGTCAATATAATGTATATATATTGAATATAATTGTTCATTATATCCCCGCCACTCTCTCCCTCAGTTCCTCTTTTGACCCATTTACTTTATTTTGCAAAAAACCTGATGAACAATGTAGCCAAAGCGAACCTTTAGGGCTGCGTGGCTTTACTATGAGGGATTCAAGGATTGGCTCAGGAGGGTCGAGGGCAATAGAGCGTACTGCCGTTTATGCTGTACAGATTTGTCTGCCGAAATATCAGCTCTCAAACGGCATAAAATCTCGTATATGCACAACAGAAATGATGAGATGATGGAAACAATGGACCAGGAAATGGACTCTCCTGAGGTTGGTGACAACGCAGACATGGTCGGCAGAGCTGAAATTAAACTTGCGACCTAAGATGTTTTTATAGACTCGACCGCCTAAATAGACATGACATAAATTTAATTGAGTCCAACAAAGTAGAGGACCACCTACCAGATGACCAACTATATCTTGGGGCTGGTGTGCATACACTACTTCACACACCTGAATTTGCAGGCACTAAAGACCCACTGAAAGATGTACGATCAAGATGTCGATTATTCCTCAAAACAGCCTGTCGACAAATGAAGGCCAGATTTCCTTTTGATATAAGTTATTGCAGCTTTGTACAGAGCTATCAGTTAGAATGTGCCTAAGCAACAATGCCTTGATGGTTACCCCCATCTCTCGTAAGCTTAGCCATGGAAGTACCGCGAATTTATAATGGCGATCTCCAGGCACTTGATGAATGGCGGCATTTGCACATCTCCCTCCCTCTCTTCTCTGTTCCTTCCCCTTCAATCCCCTCCTTTCCCTGCCTTCCACTCCCTCAATTTATCTCCCCCCTTCCCTTCTCCTACTACCTTTCTTCTCCTCCCCCTTTGGTTCCCTTCCTCCCCCCTTCAGTTCCCTTCCCTCCCTTCCTCTCCACGCCCTATCCCCACCACACATTTGTTACCTTCCACCAAACACTGCTCCCACCTCCCTCCCTCCCTTCCTCTCCCTACCTTCCTTCTCCTCTCTCTTCTCGCCCCCTCCCTCCCTCCCTTCCCCTCAATCCTTTTGTATCCCTCCCTTCTTCTCCCTTCTCCCCTATCCTCTCTTCCCCCCCCCTCACTCCCTCTTCCATTACCCCAATCCCTTCCTCCCATCCTTCCCTTCCTTCTCCTCCACCCTTTTGCCTCTCTCCCTTTCCCTCCCCCTCTCTCAAATCTCCGTCCCTTCCTTCATCTACCCCCTTACCTTCTTCTCCTTCCTCCCTCTGCTCATCCCTCCTCCTCCCTCTCCACTGCTCAACCTTCCTTTCCTTCTTCCTTCCTCTCCCTCCCCTCTCCATTCCTTCCCAGTTCTTCCCTTCTCCCCACCCCTCCTTTTCTTCCCTCCCTCCCTATCCCTACGACACACTTTCTACCAATATCACACTCTTACTGATCCTACCTCCCTTCCCTTGTCCCCTCTCTCCTTTCCTTCCCTTCCCCTCTCTCCATTCTCTCTCTTTCCTTTCCCCTCCATCCACCCCTCCCCTATTCACCTTAACTCCTTTCCCCTTCCTCCCCCACCTTACCTTCTTCCCATTCCTTTCCCTGACCATCCCTTCTCCCTCTCTACTAGCCAACCTCCCTTTCTTCCTCCCTCCCTCCTTCTCCCTTCTCCGTTCCTTCCCCCATCCCTCTTCCCTCCCGGCCTTTCCCAGCTTCCCCCATCCTCCCTTCACCTCTCCATCCATTCCTTTCCCCTCCCTCCATCCCCTCCTTTCCTTCCCTCCCTACCTCCCTTTACCTCTCCTTGCTGCCTTCCCCTCGCTACCGCTCAACCTCCCCTCCCACTCTACTGCTCAACCTCATTTCACCTCCTTTTCTTCCTTCCTCTTCCCCTTTCTCCTCCCACCTTCCCCTCCCCTCCCCTCCTCCCTTCGGTTCCCTCCCTCCCTTCCCCCTTCGGTTCCCTCCACTCCCTATCCTCACCACACACATGCTACCCTCATTACACGCTTACTGCTCTCTTCAACCCTTCTGCTATCACCTTACCCCCCCCCCCCTCAATTCCTCTCCTTTTCTTCACCTACTTCTCTTCCCATCCCATCCTCTACCTCCCTTCCATTCCTTTCCTTTAATCCCTCACTTCCCCTCCTTCCATTCCTCTTCATCCCTTCTCCTCGTTCTCTCCCCTCACTCCTTCCCCATCCCTTCCCTTGACCTCCTCCTCCCTCCCTTCTCTTTCCCTCCACTCCCATTCTCACCCTCCCTTCCCCACCCAACCATTTCTTCCCTCCCATCCTTCCTATATATACTGTTAATAAATATGATGTATTTCTTTGTGTATGAACCTCTGTCCTGCGTGGCAGTGAGAAGTGATACCACCCTCAGTGTCAAGACCTGACTGAATTACTACAACAAATTATTGTTGGTCATTGTGAACCTGAGACTTATCAAATGATTTGGCGATCAGCGAATTCTACGGATATTTCTCGTACCCTCAAAATTATGTATTTATTCCAATGATATGAATTTATCACGTCTAATATTGATAACTGACACTTAAGATGAAATTAAAATTGGAGAACATTCATTTATTCTACTGTGTGATTACAAGTTCGTGTCGTCGTTCATTTGTTTGCGCGGGTAATGCTGGTCACCATGGCAACCATTTCAACAAAGCTCGCTTACCTGGTCACACATGCACGTGCTTAGCAGTCTCTTAATTTCTTACTGCAACTGTGAGCGAGTGTGTTAGTTATAGCAAGGCTAACTGTTAATGATAATGTTTTAACGTTGCTAAAATATTGCAGACAGATTATTATATTTTGTGATTTTTTCCAGGTGTGTGTGTGTGTGTGTGTGAAGTCATCTGGGCGTATCAGAACTAGTGGGTGTAAAACAGGAAGTTTGTAGGTTATAGCGCTGGCTGGGACGCGGTCATCAGGCACCCTCCTCCACACACCCATGGCGAGGGACTACAGGTGTGTAAAACAAAGCAAAGAATGGGTGGGGCGGGGTAAGACAGGGTTGAGTCACCTGTCTTGGTTCTGTGAAAGTGGAGGAAGGAATGTAAGAATGGTGGACGAGGAGAGATGGCCGTAGGAGAAAGAAGGATAGTAAGGGAGGAAGGTGTGTGGGAGCAGGAAGGGCGTGAGTAGGAGGGAGGTATGGGTGACGGTAGGCCAGGAAGGGAGGGTGGAAGGGAGGGTCAGCAGGAAGGGCGTGAAGAGAGAGAGAGAGAGAGGGGACAAAGGACAACCACCAGACGGTGTTATCTACCATCAACACAATTGTTTTGGAAAATTTAGTTATGACGTCATTTGTGTCCGTGTGTTGTTGTTTTTTTTGTTATTGTTGTTGTTTGTGACGCAGGAAATAAACAACAGCCTTTAAAACACTTATTATGTTTCTTAAGTTTCATTCCTTAAATAAGTTAAGAGTTATTGATCATTCTTATGCCTATTATCATCATCATCATTATTATTATTATTATTATTATTATTATTATTATCATTATTATTATTATTATTATTATTATCATTATTATTATCATTATCATTATTATCATTATTATTATTATTATTATTATTATTATTATTTAAGATATTTCCTCCTTAAGTTTTAAATATAATCGTTGCTTATTTATATACAATGTTCTTCCCATGGCCTCTACACGGACGATAAAACCATCTGTCATCGGAATTCCTGATAACCGCGAGAGGAATGTTCATCAGGTGGTTCTTTCAGGTTCCAGGTGGCTATGTGTGCTGTAGAGGGTGTATGTGTTATTTACCATATGGTTCCGTGATTGTTCCAGGGGGTTCTCTTAGTGTTCCAGGGGGTTCTCTTAGTGTTCCAGGAGGCTGTGTTGGTGTTCCAGATATCCGTGTGTATTCTAGATTCCAGGAATGTACTCACATAATCCACATTCTAAGCGATTTTGTGGATACCTCACTTTCCAGGCGGGTATGTGAGTGTTCCAGGATTCAAATACGGTTGTGTGTGTTTGTGTGTGTGTGAACGATCCAGTGCTATTATGTTCCAGTCGACAGTCGTGCTGCGTCAGTCAGAGTGAGAGGACGGTCGGCATTCACACACCCCCACACACACACGCGCGCGTACATCTCCCGACTGTTATAGGTTAATCACAGGTAAGAGAGCCATCTACCTGTGTCTGTGTGTACGGGGCAAAGGTCACGAACTGCTTCATTACCTGTCGTAGCTGATAAGGTTGTTTACATGGATAATTCTAATACAAGATTTTATTGGTTGTTTAATTGTAAAAGAAGTTACTTGTTCCTGGATTGCACTGAGAAAAAGAGAGTTAAAAATGACTCTTAGATTAAGAATCCAGAACTATTAAGCCACCGTGAAAAAAAAATTATTAGTTTTACTAAATTGGGAAAAGAACATAGATTGACATTTAGACTTATCAATAAAACAGTGAATAAAAGTCTTATTGTCAGACTTTATTCTCAAAGACTTTAATCTGGGCTTACGGTTGAATCTCCTGCGTTACCTGAAGTATAGACACCTCAGTTTATTACACCTGATGATTAAACAACTTAACATTACCTGTGGGACTTGGGTTAGGTTATGTGTGGTGAAGTTTGGTTAAGACTGGTTAGGTTATGTTACGTTATGTTGTATTATGTTACGGTGTATTATGTTATGTTATGTTATATTGCATTATGTTATGGTGTATTATGTTATATTATGTTACCGGGTATGTTAAGTTTGGTTATGTTATGTTACGTTGTGTTAAGTTACGTTAGAAACCTTCCATATCAGGATAGGTTAAAAAAACTTAACTTGCATTCCCTAGAAAGACGAAGAGTGCGGGGAGATATGATAGAAGTATTTAAGTGGGTGAAAGGAATTAATAAAGGGGATATAGATACAGTTCTTATAATAGCCGAGCAGGATAGGACTCGTAGGTGATCCGACTCATGAACGACTTCACAAACGCAAAAGCTAAACAAATGACCAAATTACAGTCTAAAGTTACCATATGCGGCCTTCTCTACTTACCTTGACGGCCTAATCAGTGGACAGGTGTATGATAAATAAGACAGGTAAATTACAGGTAGATAGATAAATAAGGGTTATGTTTACCTATTAACACATAGATACAAATGATATGAAAAATAGAGAAAGATTCGTAAATACAAGGGAATCACTTGAAGATTAGACAGACCCGGCTTATTTCACCTGATGGTTAAACCTTAAAACCTAACCTAACTTTACCCTCCCAGGTGTTTAATCAAGGGAATTAATATGGGGTGTCTTAGCTTCAAGTGATTCCCAAACTAATACAAGGAGAATTGATTTATATGACTAAATATACATCGTTGTGTATAACTAATAGAAACTATGTATGATGCGTGTATAACTTGGCATGGATAAAGTACACTACCGTAAGATAATTAGTGTATGTCTATGGTGTATTCATCTATTTGAGTGTATTTAACTAGTGTTGTATAATTGGGTTGAACATGTGTGAAAATCTCTGTGTATATACTTATTGTGAACTGTATTATGTAATTATTCATTTTTTTTTTTGGGGGGGGGGTGGTACTGTGGGATCTCTCTCTCTCTCTCTCTCTCTCTCTCTCTCTCTCTCTCTCCTACCTATACACCCCCCACACTCATCTTACCCCTCCTCCCCTCCTCAGGTAAGTATTATGCATCACAAATACCTGACACACCTGGCATTAGAAGAGGTGTCCTTATGTCCCTGTGTTCTCAACCTCCATCAAGAATGAGAAAATACTTATACATTACATAACCACACGTAGCAGTAATTAGTTATATAGAAGAA